>JABMCL010001459.1:187500-197500 GCA_018857735.1 Alviniconcha marisindica | reverse complement strand
ACAGCAGGAAGACGGAGACAGGACAGCAGGACAGGACGGAGACAGGACAGCAGGGACGAACAGGACAGCAGGGACAGGACAGCAGGAAGACGGAGACAGGACAGCAGGACAGGACAGCAGGAAGACGGAGACAGGACAGAAGGACAGGACAGCAGGAAGACGGAGACAGGACAGCAGGACAGGACAGCAGGAAGACGGAGACAGGACAGCAGGAATGCGGAGACAGGACAGCAGGACGGGACGGCAAGAAGACGGAGACAGGACAGCAGGACAGGACAGCAGGAAGACGGAGACAGGACAGCAGGAAGACGGAGACAGGACAGCAGAACAGGACGGAGACAGGACAGCAGGAATGCGGAGACAGGACAGCAGGACGGGACGGCAAGAAGACGGAGACAGGACAGCAGGACAGGACAGCAGGAAGACGGAGACAGGACAGCAGGAAGACGGAGACAGGACAGCAGGACGGGACGGCAAGAAGACGGAGACAGGACAGCAGGAAGACGGAGACAGGACAGCAGGACGGGACGGCAAGAAGATGGCAGCAGCCAGGACGGGTGATGTGCAGGATAAAAACTTGACACACCTCCACCGAGAGTGACTCCAAGGCAGACGGCTTGAACGGAAGCAGTGCTTGCTCTGTTGGCCTGGAATGACGTCAGCCAATCAGTGAACAGCACGTTTAAGGCGATGATAAACGTGGTAGAGAAAGCGCCGTTTACGCATGCGAAGAGGCCGGAAAGGACGTCAGCCGTGCTGATTTTTTGGCAAGCAGCACAACCCATGGCCCCTGAAAGAAAACTGATAGCCAAGACGATTGATAATTTTAAAAAATCTATTAAAAAAATCAATATTCTCATAAATGCATGTAATGGCGTGGTGGAGCGTAGAAGGACAGAGACCCAAGCAGCGGAGTCGGTCAAAATGGAGACCACAGCAGGCGGAACGGCAGCAATCAGGTTTTATTTGCACAGCAGCAGACAACTTCTCAGCACACGCAAAATCCTCACTCGCACGCATAGAGAACGGCGCGGGCCGCAAGGAACACACGCTATCGCTACAACTGATAAAATCGGCCCTCTGGACCACAAAATGGCTGACAATTGTGTTTCCTTGGCCCGCACAAATACACTTTCCTCTACAATAACTAAACTAATTGAAACACGAAAAACATCAAATGAAAGCTACCATTACAACCCTTTAAACCGTGCAAACAACATGTACACACATGACTTATTTTATTTACAACAAGAGTGGGAAGCGTGGCTTGCACCTGTCTATAAGCAGATTCGTACAACTAAATCACAACTAACACAATGTAAAAAATATTAATGTTACTAAAACTTACATCAGAATAAAGTGCACGCTCCCACGGTTAAAATGGTACATAAAAATTACACTACAACGCTCTGTAAGAGAAGCAAGGCACACTCAAAGACTAGCACTAAAACAATCGGTGCGAACTTTCGCCTGGGGCGCGTTATCTTAGTCGCAGCAGCGCTATAATGATACCAAGTAGTCTATGAATACAACTTAGCTTCTACAGTACACAATACTTAATAAGTTAATTTCAACCCCAAATAAACACTAAACATGAAGTCAGCAACAAAATACTATACGACAAAGCATTGAGCGACACAGAATTACTTTAATCGAGTCAAAACAACGATTCACTACTATTCACTAGTACTAAACAGAGAACGTGCCATGCAGACGACGGCTATAAAAAGAATAGACCTAGAGAGGCATCGGCTACTGATTAAGCTCGATCCTGCGTCTAAATAAGATCTAAATAAACATTCTAAGATGCCAAATTATATTACTCTTGGCTTAGTGCATAAAAAGGACTAGGTAAACAAAGAGTAGGTAAACAAACAAGCGGTCAAAATATTAAGGGAGAAAACAGATTTGAAAATGGCGCGCACCAGCGGCTATCGCCGGTCGGCTGTGTGAAGGCCATGTGGCGTTACGCAACACGCAGCGCTTCAAAACAAAAGCGTCGTCTGCTCCGGTTCCCGGGTTACTAATAGTACAGTAATGAAATTGCGTGGATCTGATAACCGGGGCGGGATTGCCGTTAAAACGTACAAAGAGCACTTGCTCACATGCATAAATAATATAAAGCTGCAAAACGTAAAAGGAAAACAAACAAACAAACAACAACAACAAAAACAAACAAAATCACCACATAATGGTTTAAAAAAGATGGTACGTCCGTTACAAATTCTGCCTGAACGGTGAACCGGCCAATTTTTACAATAATTATTACCTGAATTTAAGTAGAGGCAGGATAATGGGAATGTGCCATTGGAAACTAAACACATAATCACACACACACACACACACACACACACACACACACACACACACACACACACACACACACACACACACACACACACACACACACACACACACACACACACACACACACACACACACACACTTACGGGCGGGGTGATAGATACGATTGTGGAGGGTGAAAACAGTTTAGAAGGAAAGAAAAAGTTTAGAAAGAGTTACTGAACAGGTGCGTCTTGAGGACGGTTTTAGCAGAGGAAGAAGAATCGTAGTGACGGAGTGTTTGAGGCACTGTCCAAACAGACGGATGACCTTTCACCGAATGCTTTTGTGTTTGCAAGAGGGATGACAAAGGTTCGGATGTCGGACGCGGATCGGAATTGTCCGGTTGGAGTGTACGGTTGAAGGTGCTCAGCCAGATGCAGAGGGAATGTTCTAAAGATGCGACTGAAGCAGAAAGATGACATTTTGTATTGAATGCAACGTATTACTGATAGCCAGTGCAGAGTCTGAAGAATAGTATGGGTGTGGTCAGATTTCGCAGCTTTTTCACACTGCATTCTGAACTTTTAAATGCTTGTCTAGTAAGTACTGAGGGCACCCGAAAGTAGAGAGTTACGGAAGTCCAACCCAGAGAGGACAAAAGCACAAACAAGGGTCTGTGTCGTTTTGAGTGGTG
Organism: Alviniconcha marisindica; assembly: GCA_018857735.1. Classification (NCBI taxonomy): domain Eukaryota; kingdom Metazoa; phylum Mollusca; class Gastropoda; family Provannidae; genus Alviniconcha; species Alviniconcha marisindica. The sequence continues at coordinate 194,520 of JABMCL010001459.1, read as the reverse complement.
AAAATGTGTCGTACGAAACTGATATGTCTGAGCTGTAGGTGTTGTGATATGTTGCTGTCAGCAGTCATATATCCTAGGTTGCGCTGTGGTGTTGTGACTTGTGCAGGCAAACAAGTAGGCCTATGAAGGACAGTGCTGGGTATAAAGGCCCGACCGCGGCTGGAGTTTTCAAAGCCAGCTTTCTAAATTCGGCAGCGGAACGACAGTAAATTAAGCCACGACGTGAGTGCCGCTGCATATTGATGTGTGTGTGTGTGTGTGTGTGTGTGTGTGTGTGTGTGTGTGTGTGTGTGTGTGTGTGTGTGTGTGTGTGTGTGTGTGTGTGTGTGTGTGTGTGTGTGTGTGTGTGTGTGTGTGTGTGTGTGTGTGTGTGTGTGTGTGTGTGTGTGTGTGTGTGTGTGTGTGTGTGTGTGTGTGTGTGTGTGTGTGTGTGTGGAGAGAGAGAGAGAGAGAGAGAGAGAGAGAGAGGAAGAGAGAGAGAGAGAGGAGAGAGAGAGAGAGAGAGAGAGAGAGAGAATTCCTGTGTGTGTGTGTGTGTGTGTGTGTGTGTGTGTGTGTGGTGAGAGTGAGGAGAGAGAGAGAGAGAGAGAGAGAGAGAGAGAGAGAGGAGAGAGAGAGAGGAGGAGAGAGAGAGAGAGAAGGGAGGGAGGGGAGAGAGAGAGAGAGAGAGAGAGACTAGAGAGACTAGAGAGTTAGAGTATTTTGGCCAAGAGACCGATATAAAAAGCAAATACAAAACTAAATATTCACTCAGACAGACAAATATAACATACAAACAGCAAAACACACAGACAAACAAGACATATCAAACAACAAACAAACAACAAACAAAAAACAATAAACAAAAAAAAAAAAAAAAGAAAAGAAGACCAAACAGTCGCACCGGGAAAATGAGACATTATGGTGGTAGATGACGACAAAGTACTGTGTGTCGGTCAATAAAGTGGAGTCATTTCTAGTCAATATCATCCCAGGTGCTTACACATCTACATATAGTTTTCTTCTGTTAATAGCATGGAAAATGAACTTTGAAAGCAGTCGACAACCTTTAGTGTTTTTCCTTCTCAATATGTTCTGTAACGACTGAATACCTTTTTGTTCAAGGAATCTGTTTCTTAGATCCGTGTACAGAGGACAAACCAAAAGGAAGTGATCTTCATTTTCAACCTGGTTTTGGCAAAATACACAGTTTTTGTTTGTAGGACAGTCACTGTATCTGTACATATTGCTATTTATTGGAAGTACACCAAGTCGGAATTGCGTCAGTGCACCTGAACAATTGATACTCTGAAACAATAATATATCTATATACTGCTAAATATTGATTCTGCTCCAAACAACTCTGAAAGAACGATACATTTCATATCTTTCTTTGTCTCTGATGTCAGCAGTCCACTCCTGGGTGAACATGTCACAATCTTTGCTTGAAGACATACAAAAATGATTTGACTTTCTCAACGCCTTGCTGTAACCATACAAAGTAAAAGCCAGTTTTACACAGGAGTTCTCGTACCTCCGTTGCCCAACATTGTTTCCCGTTTTCATCAAGATTAAGAGAGAGAGAGAGAGAGAGAGAGAGAGAGAGAGAGAGAGAGAGAGAGAGAGAGAGAGAGAGAGAGAGAGAGAGAGAGAGAGAGAGAGAGAGAGAGAGAGTTAGTTCCTTGTGTGTGTGTGTGTGTGTGTGTGTGTGTGTGTGTGTGTGTGTGTGTGTACTGGGGATGTGCTGCCGTTATCGTAAGGCGCTGTGGGCTCTCAGTTTGTGTGGCAGATGGGCTCTAAACAAATGTCTCGCCTTTCCTGTTAGTGCTAATGTTGTTCGTCTTTACTGTTATGCTGATAGCTTTAACTTTTAAAGCTCAAAACTACGGCTCAAAGCGCTGAACAAGCATAGTATAACACATAATGTACATCGAGATGGAAAATGTTATCATCAATTGAAAACACACCCCAAAAAAACTGTTACTACTAATGCTGATCGTCTTTACTGTTACTACTAATGCTGATCGTCTTTACTGTTACTACTAATGCTGATCACTTTACTGTTACTACTAGTGTTGTCATTATTATCACTAACTCAGGTACCTACCCTTTTCACGGCGTCCTGTCCTGTAGCGGGTATGGAAACAAAAGTACGCGTTGACACGAATTGTACGGGACCTTCAACCTCTTCCAGACACTTCCGTATGAAACGTAGAGAACCCGCGGATTGCTGAAAACTTCACTGAGTCAGTTGACGAATCCGACTCGAGTATCAGTAGACTGCAAAACCCGCTGCGACCTACGATGACTCTGGGGTTTGCTAAGCGTAACACGTTTGCGGTCCAGTTTTCACGCTTCTGCCACGCACGTTGTAGGCACTTTAGCCATGTTCCTTTGTTGGACTATACCTGCTTTAGTGCCGGGCTCTAAGTGAACTGGTTTGGCCCAGCGGTAAAGCGTTAGGCTGGTAAGCAGAAGGGCCTCGGGTCGATTCTGCTTCGGCTCTCCTTTCTCTTCGAAAAGGTTGTGGTCTGTCTGTGGACACTGTCTTGTGACTTTGTCCCTCACAATTAATGAAACATTAAAATGGCTCTCATCGCGGCCCATCTTTAATGCAGGAGTCATTCCGGTGGTGACAGAGTAGTGATAGGTGTGTGTGTGTGTGTGTGTGTGTGTGTGTGTGTGTGTGTGTGTGTGTGTGTGTGTGTGTGTGTGTGGTTGTTGTGTGTGTGTGTTTGTGTGTGTGTGTGTGTGTGTGTGTGTGTGTGTGTGTGTGTTTTGTGTGTGTGTGTGTGTGTGGTGTGTGTGTGTGTGTGTGTGTGTGTGTGTGGTGTGTGTGTTTAATTCCTGGGGTTTCCCCCTAAATCTATCCCCCACCTCATCCCCCCCCCCCCCCCCCCCCCCCCCCCCCCCCCCCCCCCGTTTCTCTCCGTCCTAATAGCCTTACGGTTTCTGTGGACGTTAAGTACCATGTTACTTACTTACGCCGGCTTCTCTAAGGAGAGGTACTGGCGGGGACCGAGATCCCAGGAGTCTGTGGAAGATGGGGGTGGGGGTGGGGGGCGGGGTGGGGGATGGAGGTGTGGGGGTGGGGGCTATGCCCAACTCTACACCTGTCACCACCAGAATGATTCTGCGCTGATTTTTAAGACGGGCAACGTATACCGTTTCACAAATTGTGAGGGGGGTAAAGTCACACGATAGTGTCCGTAAGCTGCAACTTTGGAAGAGAAAAGGGAGAGCACTCTGTCGGAGTAAGCCTGTGTCGGCCAGCTCACACAGACACGGGCTCTTCTGCTGCGGAATTTCCGATGAACTAAGCGGAAGGAAGGGCAGAAACGTAATATCCCACCTCATAAAAACATAGGAACCGCCCCCCCCCCCTCCCCCAACGTCCCCTCACGGCCTCTCCCCAATCACACACATCCAGCTTCGAAACTTTTAGACATGTTTGTGGTTGAAGAAACTCTACGACGTCCAAGTCACTATAGACTTAGTTTTGCCTGTCAGAAAGTTCCTCAAGAAAGATCGTTCAGTGGGGGTGGGGGTGGTGGTGGTGGTGGTGGTGGTGGTGGGGGGGTAAGGGGGTATCTCTCAGCCCACCCCCACCCCCCACCCCACTTCACCCGCTTTGCTGTTGATGATCCCTGAAGCACGGAAACCTTGTGTCGTAGCTGACTGTAATCATCGCAGAGGCTATGCGTGTCGTCACGCTTGCACAGTGAAACGGAGCAGCTTCGTTAAATTTGTTCAACTTTTTTAACGCCGAGTGAGCTTGTCTCCGAAGAGGTGCTGGCGGAAACAGAGATCCCAGAAGGTGGGGGGGGGGGGGGGGGTATCAGGTGTGTGTGTGTGTGGGGGGGATAGGTGTGTGTGTGTGGGGGGGGTGGGGGCGGGGTATCAGGTTGTTGGTGTGTGTGTGTGGGGGGGGGGGAACAGGTTGTGTGTGTGTGTGTGGGTGGGGGGGGGGTATCAGGTGTGTGTGTGGGGGGAGGGGGAGGGGGGGAGGGAATCAGGGAGATGATATATACCTAACGCTACTATGTCACCACCAGAATGATTCCTGCATTGAAGACTGGCAGCGACGAGAGCCACCTTAACCCTTCGTTAATAAACTGTCAGGGACAAAGTCACACGACAGTGTCCACAGACTACGTGACACCACAATCTTTTGAAGAGAGACATGAGAGCCACCTTAACCCTTCATTAATAAACTGTGAGGGACAAAGTCACACCACAGTGTCCACAGATACACCACAACATTTTTGAAGAGAGACATGAGAGCCGAAGCGGAATCGAACCAAAGTCCTTCAACTGACCAGCCTGATGCCTTAATTTATGTGAAGCCCTGGCAGGCAGCACGGGCAATTAGGCAGGCAATACACACTTTTAGCCCCGTCGGTTCGCTATCCTCAAATGGTTCGAGGATGCGTGCGTGCGTGTGCTTGTGCATAGCTCTGGCATAGTACAGAATGAACTGATATGTGGATATGCCAACGTAGTGCATACTTCAAGTTCATTCCGTCCACACACACACACACACACACACACACACACACACACACACACACACACACACACACAACTCACACACATTCTCATACCATTTGAGGACAGCGAACCGACGGGGCTAAAAGTGGACATTGCCCGCCAACTTTGATGCAGCACGGCCTCTAAGCCACAATAGACTGTTGTCGTTTAGAACGATACGGGAAAAAAGAAGGTTCAAGATCCGACATCCTGGAGCGATACAGACAGCAGGAAAGGAGAAGAAAGTGATGGAGGTTTGTCGTGCAATAATAAATATTGTGCCTTTAGCTGCAGTAGTAAATGTTATGCATTTAGCTGCGACAATAAATGTTGTGCCTTTAGTTGCAATAATAATAATAAATGTTGTGCATTTAGCTGCAATAATAATAATGAATGTTGTGTCTTTAGCTGCAATAATGAATGTTGTGTCTTTAGCTGCAATAATAAATGTTGTGCATTTAGCTGCAATAATAATTGTTGTGCCTTTAGCTGCAATAATAATAATAAATGTTGTGCCTTTAGCTGCAATAATAATAATAAATGTTCTGCATTTAGCTGCAATAACAAATGTTTTGCCTTTAGCTGCAATAATAATAATGAATGTTGTGCCTTCAGCTGCAATAATAAATGTTGTGCATTTAGCTGCAGTAATAAATGTTGTGCATTTAGCTGCAATAATAAATGTTGTGCATTTAGCTGCAATAATAAATGTTGTGCCTTCAGCTGCAATAATAAATGTTGTGCATTTAGCTGCAATAATAAATGTTGTGCCTTCAGCTGCAATAATAAATGTTGTGCATTTAGCTGCAATAATAAATGTTGTGCATTTAGCTGCAATAATAAATGTTGTGCCTTCAGCTGCAATAATAAATGTTGTGCATTTAGCTGCAATAATAAATGTTGTGCATTTAGCTGCAGTAATCGACTCAGTGCCGAACTGAGGGCCACGACAGGAATAACATTTCACACGACAGGAATAACATTTCACACGACAGAAATAACATTTCACAACCGAGTACATTAAAGGTCTCCGCCGGTGGCAAAACCCAGAGAAATTCGTGTTAAAAAACAACAACAAAAAACAAGCGAGGCCCTAGGAGGTGATCCACTGCTCACTTACAGAGTTTTCAGCTCCAACCCTTGCAGTCTTACACAGCGAGTGCCCGCCGTCAGCAGTGTAACAACTACCTCTTTACAAATTTCATCTTCATAAAAAGTACAGCTATTCACCGTCCTGCCCCTATCCTCTCCCCTCCCCCTCTTCTGGTACACATTTATGCATAATAACACATCGAAAGAGACGTAAACACCGAAGCAAACAAAACAAAACAATCGAAATCAAAATAAAAACAGAGAGAGAGAGAGAGAGAGAGAGAGAGAGAGAGAGAGAGGAGAGAGAGAGAGAGAGAGAGAGAGAGACAGACAGACAGACAGACAGACAGACAGACAGACAGACAGACAGAGACAGAGAGACAGAGAGACAGAGACAGACAGACAGACAGAGACAGACACACAGACAGACAGAGACGGAGACAGACAGAGAGAGGACGGGGTGGGGGGGGGGGGCAATACCAACAGCTGCAGCAACGCCACTATCAGCAAGAACAACAGTGGCAAGAAAACAACCCAAAAGAGAGAAAGATCATAACAACAGCAACTTACAACACCAACACTAACAGCAAGCAAGCAAACAAAGAAGGAAGGACCACATGAGTATAATTGGTCAGATCGACAGACAAAACTAGAGAAGAATGTTGTCGCGCTGTCCTTGGGACAGTCACCGAGGCGTAAACACGCAAGGGGACGGCTGGGTCTATTCCTTTCCAAACTAGGTAGTTTCGGTTGACATGGAAAACCCAAGCCAGGAAGTTAATGTTTTGAATAGATACACCTGTCAGCTTAGGGCCTATTCTTGTCCAAACTAGGTAGTTTCGGTTGACGTGGAAAGTCCAACCAGGAAATTAATGTCTTGAATAGATCAATTCGTCAGCATGAAGTCGTGTGCCTGCCTTGTCGTTCGTTCTGAAAGAGAAGTGCTGTCGGGTGCATTAATTACAGTCTGCACGCCCTACCTTGCCGCAACGTAGAGAATCAGCAACAGTCCGCCCGGAATCTTCTTCTTCTTCTTCTTGAGGAGGGCTGGGCTCTGTCAGAGCGTTGCAAGTCCTGCAGCGAAGTGTGTTTAAAACGTGGTCACGGTCAGGTGTCATTAAAACTTAAAAGAGAAGTGATCTGACATTGAAACTATACGCACTGTCTTCGTGTTCATGGAGAGGCGGGGAGAGGCGGGGACTGGCTGCAGGTTGGGGAGACTGCGGTCTAGTCGACTCTGGAAGGACTGGAGTGAATCAGGGGCTGGAGGGAGGAGGTTCCATTCAGAGACAGTACGGGGGGATCACGTGACTGTTCAGAATCAACACACAAGGGAATTAATTAGCGCTCGAAATACGTAACACAAGTACAACAACAAAGACGAGAGTCACCTACGGTAACTCTCACCTGGCATGCGTG
>JABMCL010001459.1:177500-182500 GCA_018857735.1 Alviniconcha marisindica | reverse complement strand
CACCACTCCACTCCCCAGACCATTTCACTCCCCAGACCACTCCACTCCCAAGACCACTCCACTCCCCAGACCACTCCCACACCATTCCACTCCCCAGACCACTTCACTCCCCAAACCACTCCACTCCCCAGACCACTTCACTCCCCAGAGGACTCCACTCCACAGACCACCCCCTCCCCAGACCACTCCACTCCCAGACCATTCCACTCCCCAGGACACTTCACTCCCCAGACCACTCCCAGACCACTCCACTCCCCAGACAACTCCACCCCAGACCACTTCCGACCACTCCACTCTCCAGAATCCCAAAGACCACTCGACTCTCAGACCACTCCACTCCAGACCACTTCCCAACCACTTCACTCCCCAGACCACTCCTCAGACCACGTCCACTCCCACTAGACCACTCCCACTCCCCAGACACTCCTCGACCATCCACTCCCAGACACTCCCTAGACCACTCAATCCCCGACCTCCCATGACCACTCCACACCCCAGACCACTCCCTCCCCAACCACTCCACCCCCAGACCACTCCACTCCCCAGACCACTCCACTTCCCAGACCACTTCCCACTCCCAGACCACTTCACTCCGACCTCCACTCCGACCACTCCACTCCCCACCACTCCCCGACCACTCCACTCCCCAGACCACTCCACTCCCCAGACCACTTTCACTCCCCAGACCACTCCACTCCCCAGACCACTTCCCCAGACCACTCCATCCCCAGACCACTCCAACCACTCACTCCCAGACCACTCCACTCCCAGACCACTTCCACTCCCCAGACCACTCCACTCCCCAGACCACTCCACTCCCAGACCACTCACTCCCAGACCACTCCACTCCCCAGACCACTCCCAGACCACTCCACTCCAGACCACTCCCGCCACTCACCCCAGACCACTCCACTCCCAGACCACTCCACTCCCCAGACCACTCCCCAGACCACTCCACTCCCCAGACCACTCCCAGACCACTCCATCCCCAGACCACTCCCAGACCACTTCACTCCCAGACCACTCATCCCCAACTCACTCCCAGACCACTTCACTCCCAGACCAACTCCACTCCCAACACTCTCCCAGACCACTCCACTCCCCAGACCACTCCACTCCCCAGACATCCACTCCCAGACCACTCCTCCCAGACCACTCACTCCCCAGACCACTCCCCAGACCACTCCACTCCCCAGACCACTCCACTCCCAGACCACTCCCCAGACCACTTCATCCCCAGACCACTCACTCCCCAGACCACTCCACTCCCCAAACCACTCCACTCCCCAGACCACTCCCCAGACCACTTCACTCCCCAGACCACTCCACTCCCCAGACCACTCCACTCCCCAGACCACTTCACTCCCCAGACCACTCCACTCCCCAGACACACTTCACTCCCCAGACCACTCCACTCCCCAGACCACTCCACTCCCCAGACCACTTCACTCCCCAGACCACTCCACTCCCCAGACCACTCCACTCCCCAGACCACTCCACTCCCAGACCACTTCACTCCCCAGACCACTCCACTCCCCAGACCACTCCACTCCCAGACCACTCCTCCAGACCACTCACTCCCCAGACCACTCCACTCCCAGACCACTCCACTCCCAGACCACTCATCCCCAGACCACTCACTCCCCAGACCACTCCACTCCCCAGACCACTCCCAGACCACTCACTCCCCAGACCACTCCCCGACATCATCCCAGACTCCATTCCCCAAGACCACTCCACTCCCCAGACCACTCCACTCCCAGACCACTCCCCAGACCACTTCACTCCCCAGACCACTCCACTCCCCAGACCACTCCCCTCCCCGACCACTCCACTCCCCAGACCACTCACTCCCCAGATCCACTCCACTCCCCAGACCACTCCCCAGACCACTCCACTCCCCAGACCACTCCACTCCCCAGACCACTCCCCAGACCACTCCACTCCCCAGACCACTCCCCAGACCACTCCACTCCCGAGACCACTCCCATCCCCAGACCACTCCACCCCAGACCACTCCCTCCCAGACCACTCACTCCCCAGCCACTCACTCCCCAACCACTCCATCCCACGAGAACGGAGACAAACAAAGCAACCACAAGACTCAAGAACAGCTATACAGCCAAGTGAACTGTGCAGGAGCACGGTTTGTAGGACTATGACCAGCGAGTGGTGGTGCTGGGTGACAACCAGAGGGAAACAGGACTTGAAGTACCGGGTCTCTCTGTTCCAGACATATACCTGTTTGGATGCGACAGTGATGGGCTGATCCACGTGGAAGAAAATCGATCAATTTACCTCGACTGTGATGTATTCTTACCGACTGATAGAACGATCCACTGGCAAATCCAACCTTGGCGTGAAAATGAAACCCTTGACCTGGTCTGCAGCGAAAATGGCTCGTGCACCACTCATCCTGAAGTGCGAGCGAAAGGGTTTCTTCCTTATTACTCCTCTCTGGAAATAGCTAACGTGGAGCGCGCTATGTTCAATTCATCTACCATTACCTGCAGCGCAAAATCAGCTAACGGATCGGACACCTCTGCCAACGCTTCGTGTCTAATTGACGTGTTTTGTAAGTATGTTGTTTTTGTTCAGTGTGTTACAAACATTTTAATCATTTCACATTGAAAACGGATTAAAGATTTCGTTTTACAATGAGCCATAGATTTTAGAAAACGACGAGCTAGGTCTAGGTGAAAAGTGTGAACAAAAATGAAAGAAGTCTATCTTTTTTTCTCTCTTCTATTCTTTGGCGTGATAGAAGACTACAGTCAGGTCGGTCGGTCTTCAGGTAGGCCTACGGGTGGAATTAAGTTGCACAATTTAGCGGGATAGTTAGGCACTGTCGGCTCTGTTCCTTGGTGCCATCTTTGACCAAGTCAGAGGCTGCAAATGATGAGCCGATGTGGGGTTATTCAACTTTGGGGGTCTGGAACCCGTACTGGAAAACTGATACCTCGCTCACCCACCCACCCCCTCCTCTGTCATTCCCTCCCTCACGCAGGTACAGGTAGCTGAAGCTTTGAGCTTTTCCGGTAGCCATCGTCCATTCAGCTGTGGTGACGTATGTCTGGCCACGATGGCACTGGACAGGTATATAAGAAGCACGATTTGGTTATAGAGTCATAGTTCAGGAGCTGTGTGAGAGTCGAGGTGGCCGTCCTGAGCTGTCCGTCCCAACGAGCCTTCTGGTTTCCGTGGACGTAAAGAATTATTGCACCGTGCTTCGGCATTGGTCACAACTCGTCCCTAATATGTCAACTGACATCTGAGGACATTAAGCATCACTTCATCATCATCATCATCATCATCATCATCATCATCATTATCATCGTTATAGAGTTCCTGTCAGTCGCGTTCCGAGTTGTACGTTGAAGTTAGTGAAGCAAACGCTCGGCTTAAAATAGTTTCTATATAAAAACAAACAGTAGCGTCAGCTTAAAATAGATTCTATATAAAAACAAACAGTAGCGTCAGCTTAAAATAGATTCTATATAAAAACAAACAATAGCATCAGCTTAAAATAGATTCTATATAAAAACAAACAATAGCATCAGCTTAAAATAGCTTCTAAATAAAAAGAAACTATATTATCACTTTTGAGTTCCTACTTTGATATGTTCGGTCTGCCATACGGATAAAATGTGTTTTCTTGAGAAAACCGGTAAAAGCATACATGATTTCACAATGAATTAAAAGCTTAAAATGTCAACAAGATCCCCAACTAAATACAAAACCTTCTCTTAGGCTAACTAAAGACCTAAACAACAACAACAACAAAGAAACACCCTCCCCCCCACCCCACCCCCCACCCCCCAAAAGCAGAAAATGTCAGAAATATCATTTTGTTTCTAACGAGATGTAATGAAACTGGAACATAATGTAACAGTTGCACTCATGTGATTTGACACTTTTAAGCATCGGTGTCTACCTGCGAGCTCAGCATGGATTTTAACCAGGTCAGCGTGTTGTTTTTGGTGTTTAACCAGGTCAGCGTGTTGTCTTTGGTGTTTAACCAGGTCAGCGTGTTGTCTTTGGTGTTTAACCAGGTCAGTGTGTTGTCTTTGGTGTTTAACCAAGTCAGCGTGTTGTCTTTGGTGTTTAACCAGGTCAGTGTGTTGTCTTTGGTGTTTAACCAGTTCAACGTGTTGTATTTGGTGTTTAACGAGGTCAGCGTGTTGTCTTTGGAGTTTAACAAAGTCAGTGTGTTGCCTTTGGAGTTTAACCGGGTCCAAGCCTTGTTGTCTTTGGAGTTTAACCAAGTCAGTTTTGTTGGGGGTTTAAATTTTAAACCCAAAGTCAGCGTGTTGCCCTTGGAGTTTAACAATTTAGCTGTTGTTTTGTCCTGCAGACCCGGCAGATTTGGGAAACTTGTCAGTTTCAAGTGCACAAAGAAAACTGGACTGTGATCGGGTCGTGTGACGTCACTAAGGTGTACTCCTCCGCTGCAAACTACGGCTGAAAGGGTTAAAACGCTATAAAAAGTAACCTTCCAGTATGTTTTAAAAAAGTAACAGTGTTGTCTTTAATCCGTAACTTCTTCCTTCCTTTATTTCTTTCGTTTTTTGATTCTCTCTCTCTCTCTCTCTCTCCTCTCTCTCTCTCTCCCCCTTTCCTTCTCTCTCTCTCTCTCTCTCTCTCTCACTCACTCATTCTCACTCTTCTCTCTCCCTTTTTCTCTCCTCTCTCACTTCCCCATCGTTATCCCCGACTTTTTCCTCTCCTCACTTGCTCTCCTGTACTCTCTCACTCACCCCACTCTCTATCCCCTCAACTCACTAGGGACTCTTTCTCATAAAAAAACCCCCCAAATTTTCTCTCCCCTCTTTTTTCTTTGTTTTCACTTTAACTGGAAAATTCCCCTTTTGAAGTATAACAAAAAATGAAAAGTTGGATCTGCTAGTAATTAAATGACCAAACTTGTCGCCAGTTCGGAAGCGTTCTGGACAGGCTAGGATTATTTCCTCGAGTGAGGTCGGAGAAAATATGACGGGGGC
>JABMCL010001459.1:162500-170000 GCA_018857735.1 Alviniconcha marisindica | reverse complement strand
TCAGACAGAGAGGGTTCTGTCCTTTACTGGAATTATGTTGTACCTTTCAGAGAACACGGCGGCCAACGACGGCGACAACCACGTCTATGTTAATACAGCGGCTGACGTTCAAATCTAAGACAGTCAGCCTGCTCACCGTTGCAAAAAGTTGTGCTGCTGACAGGTGCCGAAAAACGGCACGTGCAGCCAGGACAAGAGAAGATGACACCGTTGGGAAAAGCGCTGTCCATTTGCTAAAAGACTGCTATAGGATGTCCTGCTCGTAGTCGAACGTTTCCTGCGGTGTTGACAGCCTAAGGAAGTCTTCGAAATGAGCATTCTTACTTAGCTCCTAGCTTCGGGGACGCGGCGCCTCTTTTACCAGTCCTGTGGCGTGGAGGTAGTGAAGCGTGGAGTGTGAGGTGGTGAACCAGTAACCCTCGTCTGCTGGGGAGGTACTGTTCCACTGGGCCCGGCGACCGCTCTTCCTTACAAGGTGTTTTAGTGCCATGTGCAATCATTCGTTAGAGTGACACGTGCTGTTATCGTTACAGTCACACGTACAGTCATCCGTTAGAATGACACGTGCAGTCATCCGTTAGAGTAACATGTGCAGTCATCCGTTAGAGTGACATGTTCAGTGACGTGCAGTCGCCCTTTGTAGTGTCATGTACGGTCATGCTTTTATTGCCATGTACTGCCATACTTTTACAGCCATGTACAGTCCTGCTTTTATTGCCATGTTGATGTACTGTCATCATTTTATAGCCATGTACAGTCCTGCTTTTATTGCCATGTTGATGTACTGTCATCATTTTATAGCCATGTACAGTCATGCTTTTATTGCCATGTACTGTCATCATTTTATAGCCATGTACAGTCATGCTTTTATTGCCATGTACTGTCATCATTTTATAGCCATGTACAGTCATGCTTTTATTGCCATGTTGATGTACTGTCATCATTTTATTGCCATGTACAGTCATGCTTTTATTGCCTTGTACTGTCATCATTTTATAGCCATGTACAGTCATGCTTTTATTGCCATGTACTGTCATCATTTTATAGCCATGTGCAGTCATCCTTTTTCAGTGCCTTGTGCATTCATTCGTTTTGTTGCCATGTACAGTTATCCTTTTTCAGTGCTTTGTGGATTCATTCGTTTTGTTGCCATGTACAGTTATCCTTTTTCAGTGCCTTGTGCATTCATTTGTTTTGTTGTCATGTACAGTTATCCTTTCCAGTGCTTTGTGGAAATATTAATTTGCGTGATAATACGCATAGTTATAGAGTTTAGCGTCGTTTTTAGTCCTCTTTTTTGGTGTGATGTACAGTAATCCTTTTAGCGCCCTGTGCGGTCATCATTTTTTAGTGCCACGTGCAGTCATTCATTTTAGTGCCGTGTCAGTGCAGTCATTCGTTTTAGTGCAGTCATACTCTTACAACCTCTCAGTGACGGTTCCATGTCAGTATTGGGTAGCTTTGCTGAATCGTTTATGGGTTATTACAGTGGTAATAAGTCTCACCTTATTTACTTTAGAGTTGCGTTTTTACACCTTAGGCGCATGTTAGAGGTATTCCTTCCAAGCACGTAAGATGTCCTCTGAATTTAAGGTAATAATCCGACGGTTTCTTTCATTCAGTTGCATTTAAGGTAATAATCCGACAGGTTCTTTTATTCGGTTGCATTTAAGGTAATAATCCCACAGGTTCTTTTATTCGGTTGCAAATCGTCTGCACGCGTGTGGCCAGCTTTCCTGTGGATTGTTGGGAGTGACTTCCCCTGTTTGTCCCGGTACCTGCGCACCCTTGGTAGAGTACTCCTGTACCGTGCGCTCGGCGCGAGTGTGAATCGGGTTGCGGGTCGGGGTTGTATAACACTGATGTGCGTCTTAATTATTTTTTCTCCCCCCCCCCCCCTCTCTCTCTCTCTCTCTCTTTTGTTGATGTTGCCCTTGTCCCTCTTCGCCTTTACGTAATGACCCGGTATTTTACTGTCTTATTTAAACGAAACTGAAGTGGTTACTATGACTGTGCGTTTAATGTATATCTTGTGTTTTGTCAGTCGTATTATTATAGTATATACTTTGTTAACCTGTTAATGTTATTGTGAATGTGGGTATGATTCTGAATGCCCTCATCCCCAGGCCTCATTCATGTGCGTGTGTATTTTATTTGACAAGTGGCAATAAAGATATATTGACTGATTGACTGATTGATTACAACCTCATGAAACATCGGTGAAAGCACATTTGACAGTTTTCGCTATAGTTGGACACGGCAGTAAACAAACAAACAAACAAACAAACAAACAAACAAACAAACAAACAAACAACAACAAAAATGCATACAGCAAAAAGAAACAAACAACAACAGCAACAAATCCACACGTATTTTCAAAACAAACAAAAAACAACAAAAACGACAAGAAGCCAGACAACAAAGATCATTAAAGACAATAGAAACAACAAACAAAACAAAAACTAGAAGAAAAAAGAAAGAGATGGTACAACACACACACACACACACATATACACACACACACACACACACACACGCACGCACGCACGCACGCACACATGCACACACGCACGCACGCACGCACACACACACACACACACACACACACACACACACACACACACACACACACACACACGTTACCGATTGTCCCCTCAATGTCAAAGAGGCGACGGTCATTGGAACGTTCTTTGCCACACCAAGTCGATGCTATACTAAAGGTGTACAAAATAGATGTTGTTAGAGCCCTTTATTCACAGGCCTCATTTGCCACCCAAAGGATGAAATGGAAATCATTCACATCTCCAAAGAGTGTCTATGCAGTTTCTGCAAGAACGCGGGGTCTTGCGTCCGCCTGACACAGATTTATACAAACGTACTCAGTTCTGTACATCTGTCAGCTTGATTTACCCACCAACAGAGCAGCTGGCTCCACGATACCAGCTGACTCCACAACCAACAGAGCAGCTGGCTCCACGCTACCAGCTGACTCCACAACCAACAGAGCGGCTGGCTCCGCTATACCAGCTGACTCCACAACCAACAGAGCAGCTGGCTCCACGCTACCAGCTGACTCCACAACCAACGGAGCAGCTGGCTCCACGCTACCAGCTGACTCCACAACCAACAGAGCGGATGGCTCCACGATACCAGCTGACTCCACAACCAACAGAGCGGTTGGCTCCGCTATACCAGCTGACTCCACAACCAACAGAGCAGCTGGCTCCACGATACCAGCTGACTCCACAACCAACAGAGCAGTTGGCTCCACGATACCAGCTGACTCCACAACCAACAGAGCAGCTGGCTCCGCTATACCAGCTGACTCCACAACCAACAGAGCAGTAGGCTCCACGATACCAGCTGACTCCACAATCAACAGAGCAGCTGGCTCCACGATACCAGCTGACTCCACGCCCTTCACAACTCCCTCAAATTTGGTAGATGATGTGCTGTGTGCTGGACGCCGTATTTACAGTCAGCCACGTTCTCACTCCCCCAACGGTATATCCTTCGAGGTCATCTTCACGTCATTTTAGATTTACATCATTACAGACTTACGTCATTAGAGACTCACGTCATTGTTAAATCACAGCATACACTGACTACCACAGACACACACAGATACACACACACACACACACACACACACGAACACACAAACACACACTCACACACACACACACACACACACACACACACACACACACACACACACACACACACACACACACACACACACACACACACACACACACGTGCGTGTATTTTGCATATGCGGATTTGTATGCAAATGGTTATATACTGCTTTATACAGTGTGTTAGGGTTCTCAGTGAGTGTGATTACGTCAGTTGATTGATTGATACTCCATATCTGCCAGAACTTCCATTTTGGGGGGCAGTGTAATTGTATTTGTGCTTTTCATTTGCGCGCATAAATTATGTGTATGTATCTATAACGGAGTTCAAACAGTACGTTGTAGGAAGACCTGGGTTTCTTGGCTTAAATGCGGCAATCCTGTGACCCTTTTGTTGCAATTCAATCATCGTTGTTCTGAGATGGTTTCTCTCTGTAAAGTTGGTCAAGCCAGCAGTACTACGTTGGGAAAATGGAATCGTTGCTGTTGTCTAAAGTGGTTTTGTGTGTGTTGTACCGTGATGATTTGCCAGTTTTGTTTGTTACTCTCAGCAGCCCGGGAATGCATCGCCATTCTGCTTAGTTCCTGCTTGGCTGGTTTGCTGATTCAGCTCTTAGCAGATCTAGCTCCAGAATGATCTTCTGCTGTGTGTTCCAGCAATGGGGGCGTTGGTAGTCATTGAATAGAGGGATTGGGAAGGTTCTACTGAGATGATTTGTTAATTCAAGTGTAGGGGAGCGGGGTGGGGAGTGAGGGAAGCAGGATGGAAGCATGAATGAAAAGTCACAAGTCGGCTGTTGCTATAACATAACGTTTATTTACACCAACCAGGAAACAGTGTCTGTGTTGGAAGCAAACAAAAGATTTAGAACACGAAACCGAAAGTAAAGACTAAACAACAGCAATTATGTAATAAATACAGTGACCATGTAGTTTACCATGAGTGAAAGTCTGCGCACCCAAGACTCGGCCATACGGATCAAAACAATAATAACATGCCTCACAGTTTATACCATCACCCCAATGCACTAAACCACATTCAACTATTCAAATCAATGAACATTCGACAACTATGAAGTCAACATCTTCAAAGTGTTAGCCATGATATACCACCGACTTCATGTAGAAACATAGATCGGTAGAAACCAAGTTGTGCCGCGCAGAGACTCTGCACGGCCACGCAAAGGAACCATACTTCAGAGGGATAACTTTGCATCGGCAGAGCATCACTCAGACTGAACATCCAACAATGGCAACATAACTACACTAGCTACATATCACCTAACCAGGATTAGCTGCATACACGTTTGAAGCATTGGTTACCTTGTGGCATAAATGCTTAAAATTTGAACACACAAACCATGTACACTGACGCCGTGGCGGCAGCAACCGAAATTGCGGCAGCATACCGAAATTTCCCACGTGTTTGAACCAAAATCAAGGCACGTTGTGAACATGTTAACATACATCAGTTACATCAATAGGAAACAACAGAATAACAAACGATAGAAAAATAATAGGCTCTCCACTGAATCAGACACATTGGTGCCCAGGCAACAGCTCACACTAAACGACAACCTGCTTCTGCAGGGACACTGGGGGAAAGAGGACGCGGCGGGCTGTTGCTGTTGTGTTGCTTAATGTCCTCGGATGTCGGTTGACATATCAGGGACAAGCTGAGACCAGTGCAGAAGCATGGTTCAATATAGTTTTACGTCCACGGAAACCGTAAGGCTCGTTAGGACGGACAGCCCAGGACGGCCCCCTCGACTCTCACACAGCTCCTGAACTATGACGCGGCGGGCCCAGAGCGCAAGTTTTAACACTTCAGATAATTAGGGCCATAAAACTCCCACCCAATCAAAAAAGAGAGAGGACGACAGGAAAGAAAAGGTTAAAGGGTCATGGCCTGGACACACACACACTTCAGAGTCCAGGCGAGATCAAGAGGAGGGAGGTGAGCTGGACTTTCAAGAGGCAGCTAGCCCAGAAGTGGTGAAGAGCAGGGAGGTGATGCTGGGCTATACAGAGAGAGAGTTAGACTTCTTCTGCTTCAGTTGTTTCCCAACGGACATTGTCTTTGTGACTCGGTTTTGCATAGCTGTTGGGACAGCAATTGCGTGGTGCTGTGGTCACTGCGCAATGCCGGACGGACACTACTGTTCTGGCGGCGGTCCACGGCAGCCTTGGTCTTCCGGGTTGGCGCCTGTTTCGAGGTTTCACTCTTCTGGGGGAACTTCCCCTCTCGTCCCCGTCCCTAATAGACCTTCTCGCCTCCGTGGACGTTAAGCAGCAAAAATCAACCAATCAATCACACACACAATGCACTCGGTCACACATGTCTTGGTAGCCTTTGAATGATGTTACTGTTAATTAATTCATCAGCGAGGACGCTGGTGGTAATTGAGCAGCGGTGGGGTGGGGGTCGGGGGGAAGGAGGGGGGGGGGGGTGTAACCGAGTGCATCTGCACATTGTGTTTGTTTTGGTGTACTCTGTATGTCACTCTGTCAATGTCACTAGCATTTTCTTCTTTTGTGTGTGCACGTCATTTAATTGCATGATAATTCTTTTACGTGCTATTATTTTGGACGTCACAAAAAGACATAGAGGGAGGGCAAGAAAAAGCGAGAGGCGACACCAACTGCCTCTCGTACATGCCATCGGGAAAAAAATTAAACAAAAACTGAAGAATCTCTGGCTGTGGTTCGTTTGTTGTTGTCTACTTCCAACCTGCTAGTTTCGTCATTCCGTCGACCGTTTACACGGTAAAAAGGATTACTGCTCATAGCACTAAAAATGATGCCAGCACAGGGCACTAAAATGAATGACTACGCACGACACTCAAATTGATAATTGTACATGGCACTGAAAAGGACGACTGCACATGGCACTCAAATGGATGACTGCACATCGATGACTGTACATGACACTGAAAAGGCTACAGCGCACAGCTCTAAAACAACGACTGCACATGGCACTAAAAGAATGGCTATACACATGGCACTTAAATGGATAACTGCCCATGCCACCAAGAAGGACGACTGCACACGGCATTCAAATAGATGACAGCACATGGCACTAAAAAGAATGACTACAAATCACTCAAATGGATGACCGCACATGACATTAAAAAGAAGGACCGCACATGGCACTAAAAAGAATGACTACACATGGCACTCAAATGGATAACTGAACATGGATGTCTGCACATGGCCCTAAAAGGGTGACAGCACTTGATACTAAAAAGGATGACTGTACATAACACTAAAAAGAATGACTGTACATAACACTAAAAAGGATGACTGCACGTAACACTAAAAAGGATGACTGTACATAACACTAAAAAGGATGACTGTACATAACACTAAAAAGGATGAGTCCACTTGACACTACAAAGAATGACTGCACATGACACTACAAAGGATGACTGCATTTGACACTAAAAAGGATGACTGCGCTTGACTCTAAAAAGGATGAGTGTACATGACACTACAAAGGATGACTGCACATGGCACACTAACGGATGACTGCACATGGCACTCTAACGGATGACTGCACGTGTCACTCTACCGGATGACTGCACATGACACTAACGGATGACTGCACGTGACACTCTAACGGATGACTGCGCGTGACACACTAACGGATGACTGCACGTGACACTCTAACGGATGACTGCACGTTGCACTAATGGATGACTCTAATGGATGACTCTGCACGTGACACTCTAACGGATGACACTCTAACGGATGATTGAATATGGCACTAAAACGAAGAGCGGTCGCCGGGCCCAGTGGAACAGTACCTCCCCAGCAGACGAGGGTTACTGGTTCACCACCTCACACTCCACGCTTCACTACC
>JABMCL010001459.1:147500-155000 GCA_018857735.1 Alviniconcha marisindica | reverse complement strand
CAACGGCGGTCCACCTTGTCCGCCCCTGTGGGAAGATGAAAAAGGAAGGAGAAAACATAGAAACCACCACCACCACCACCACCACCACAACAACAACAACAAAACTGTGCAATTTGCTGCCCCCGTCATATTTTCTCCGACCTCACTCGAGGAAATAATCCTAGCCTGTCCAGAACGCTTCCGAACTGGCGACAAGTTTGGTCATTTAATTACTAGCAGATCCAACTTGTCTATTTTCTTAGTTGACTGACTTGCTGAGTGATTGATTTGTCCAGTGAGTGAGACAATGAATGAGTGAGAGAGTGAGGCAGTGAGTGAGTGAGAAAGAGTTAGTGATTATAATGATAGAGAGTGAGAGTGAGTGAGAGAGAACGAATGAGTGAGAGAGCGAGAGCGAGTGAATGAGGGAGAGAGAGAGAGAGAGAGAGAGAGAGAGAGAGAGAGAGAGAGAGAGAGAGAGAGAGAGAGAGAGAGAAGAGAGAGAGAGAGAGAGAGAGAGAGAGAGAGAGAGAGAGAGAGAGAGAGAGAATGAGTGAGTGAGTGAGATAAGAGAGAATTAGAGAGCGAGTGAATGAGAGAGTTAGAGAGCGAGTGAGAGAAAGATAATGAGAACGAGAAGAAGAGAACGAGAGAGAATGAACGAATAAACTTTATTTTACGAGGGTAGTGGAGTAGACACAGGGTCTTTTTACACCCAGCCCTCATCCATGAGAGAGAGAGAGAGAGAGAGAGAGAGAGAGAGAGAGAGAGAGAGAGAGAGAGAGAGAGAGAGAGAGGAAAAGAGACGAGAAGAGAAGAGAGAAAAGAGAGTACAAAAAGAAAGAGACAAGGAAGAAGAGATGACAGAAGAGAGAGAGGACACTGATTACTGTTATT
This sequence comes from Alviniconcha marisindica, assembly GCA_018857735.1. Classification (NCBI taxonomy): domain Eukaryota; kingdom Metazoa; phylum Mollusca; class Gastropoda; family Provannidae; genus Alviniconcha; species Alviniconcha marisindica. The sequence continues at coordinate 154,124 of JABMCL010001459.1, read as the reverse complement.
ACAGACTAACAGCTGGACAGTAGTACATTTTTGTCTAACAGAGAAACAGAGAGACAGAGAGACAGAGACAGAGACAGAGACAGAGAGACACAGACACAGACACAGACACAGAGAGAGACACAGAGAGAGACAGAGACGGGAGACAGAGAGGGAGAGAATCACGAAACGAAAGAAATAAGGAAAGAAGAAATGTCAGGAGGTTAAGAGACGGAGGACACTGATTACTGTTTATCATTCATCGACTAACAGCTGGCTTACATTGTAGTACATCTGTTGTCTAACTGTACAGCCGTAGTTTGCAGCGGAGGAGTACACCTTAGTGACGTCACACGACCCGATCACAGTCCAGTTTTCTTTGTGCACTTCACACTGACAAGTTCCAACATCTGCCGGGTCTGCAGGACAAAGACAACACGCTGACTTGGTTAAACTCCAAAGACAACACAATGATTTGGTTAAACACCAAAGACAACACGCTGACTTGGTTAAACTCCAATGACATCACGCTGACTTGGTTAAACTGGTTAAACTCCACAGACAACACACTCATTTGGTTAAACTCCAAAGACAACACGCCAACTTGGTTAAACTCCAAAGACAACACGCTGACTTGGTTAAACTGGTTAAACTCCAAAGACAACACGCTGACTTGGTTAAACGCCAAAGACAACACGCTGACTTGGTTAAACTCCAAAGACAACACGCCGACTTGGTTAAACTCCAAAGGCAACACGCTGACTTGGTTAAACTGGTTAAACTCCAAAGACAACACGCTGATCTGGTTAAACACCAAAGACAACACGCTGACCTTGTTAAACTCCAAAGACAACACGCTGACTTGGTTAAACTCCAAAGACAACACGCCGACTTGGTTAAACTCCAAAGACAACACGCTGACCTGGTTAAAAGTCCAAAGACAACACGCTGACCTGGTTAAAAGTCCAAAGACAACACGCTGACTCGGGTTTTTTTATATTTTATATAGAAACTATTTTAAACTGATACTATTGTTTGTTTTTATATAGAAACTATTTAAAGCTGATACTATTGTTTGTTTTTATACAGAATCTGTTTTAAGCCGAGCGTTTGCTTCACTGATTTCAACTGTTTTTGTGCGCCTGTGGATGGCATATTTGCCATGCTTGCCAAACGTACAACCACAAGACCTACAACAGAGTATGGATCAAGAAACCCCAAAGGGGGACAGCTGTTTTGCATTACACTCAGTTCCACCCTCTGCGGAATACGACTGACACGGGGAAATTATTAAATGAAACACGTGATTCTAATAAAACCAAGCCCAGTGACCTTGGTTTGAGACAACTCCACAGACCAATGGACGATGGGTACCGGAAAGGCCCAAAGTTCAACACCTGACCTGGTGAAAGGGGGCAGAAAGGGGGGGGCAAAGCCTACTTTTATACGGGTTCAGACCCCCAAAGTGAAACCCCCACGGGTCATCTTTTGGTTGTTGGGCAAATGGACCAAAAAACCGACAGTGCCTAACTGTCCCGCTAAATTGTGCGACTTAATTCCACCCGGTTGAAGACCGACCGACCTGGGTTGTAGGGCTCCTACCTCTACACGACAGCGCCGAAGAATGGAAGAGAGGAAAAAGAAAAGAAAAAAGACTGAGATTACGCAAGAAGTTTTCGCCACACTATTCAGTAGGACCTAGCTCGTCATTTTCTAAAGTCTATGGGACATTGTAAAGCAAAATTTTTCAGTAAATATTGGTGTGTGTGTGTGTGGTGTGTGTTGTGTGTGTGTGTGGTGTTTTGTGTGTGTGTGTGTGTGTGTCGTGTGTGTGTGTGTGTGTGTGTGTGTGTGTGTGTGTGTGTGTGTGTGTGTCGTGTGTGTGTGTGTGTCTGTGTGTGTGAGTGTGTTATGTTGCGCTCGGGTCGTTGGCTAAAACGTTCTTTCAGTGCCGTCGGCAGAAAACCATTACTGTGAAATATGAACGATTAAAATGGTTGTAACACGCTGAACAACAACGACATACTTACAAGTCACGTCAGTTAGACACGAAGCGTTGGCAGAGATGTCCGATCCGTTAGTTGATACGCTGCAGGTAATGGTAGACGAATTGAACATAGCGCGCTCCACGTTAGATATTTCCAGAACGGAAAATGAAGGACCGAGCTTTATCGCTTGCACTTCAGGGTGAGTGGTGCACGGGTCCCCTTCGCTGCAGACCAGGTCAAGGGTTTCATTTTCACGCCAAGGTTGGATTTGCCAGTGCATGTACGTTTCACCTGGATATCTTGGGTAGAAGTGATTATAACAATCGGCATAAAATGATCGATTTTCTTCCATGTGGATCAGCCCATCACTGTCGCATCGCGACATGTGCACGTCTGGAACAGAGAGACCCGGTACTTCAAGTCCTGTTTCCCTCTGGTTGTCACCCAGCTCCACCACTCGCTGGTCATAGTCCTACAAACCGTGCATCCTGCACAGTTCACTTGGGCTGTATAGCGGTTATTGTAGTCTTGTGGTTGCTTTGCTTGTCTCCGTTCTCGTGGGGAGTGGAGTGGTGTGGGGAGTGGAGTGGTGTGGGGAGTGGAGTGGTGTGAGGAGTGGAGTGGTCTGGGGAGTGGTGTAGGGAGTGGAGTGGTGTGGGGAGTGGAGTGGTGTGGTGAGTGGAGTGGTGTGGGGAATGGAGTGGTGTGGTGAGTGGAGTGGTGTGGGTAGTCTGCGGAGTGGAGAGGTGTGGGGAGTGGAGTGGTGTGGGGAGTGGTGTGGGGAGTGGAGTGGTCTGGGGAGTGGAGTGGTGTGGGGAGTGGAGTGGTCTGGGGAGTGGTGTGGGGAGTGGAGTGGTCTGGGGAGTGTGGTAAATGGGACAGTCATTTGTACTAGAGTCAGATTTACATTCAGCAGGCCATACTTACTGTAATTTAAAAGAATTTTATTATGAATAACAAATGCATAAAACGAATATGTGTCTTCTGGTTTACTCAAAGTCAAAGTACATAATTAAACGATTGAACAGTTCAACATAACAGAGGTAAAAGTAAAAGCCGATAATTATACAATTCGGGTACAACAAAGCAGAACATCTCCTCTGAGATCATATCAATGCACGCTCATTCATTCCTCACCATCCTCCCCCCCTCCCCCCACCGATCCTCCACCCCCCCCCCCACCCCCACACATCCGCCGGCTCTCCATCATACCCAAAACCAGCGTCCTTAGACAACCGCAAGAACAGTCACTCTCACACGCACATTAAAAAAAATTGTATCATGCAAATTAATATTATTAATACTAGCCTGGCATCATGATCTCACGGTGGCAATCCATAAAAGCGCAATCAAATGTCTCCCCCTCCCCCCCCCCCCCCTCCCCCACGTGAGGGATGATTGAAATATATTGACTTGACAGTCATGGTCAGTGGAACAATCATACTTTTCACACTCACGGTCAGTGGATATTATCATACTTATACATTACAACAGTCACAGTCATGGTCAGTAGATATTATCATACTACACAGTCATGGTCAGTAGATATAATCATACTTATACAATACAACGGTCACAGTCATGGTCAGTAGATATTATCATACTTATACAATACAACGGTCACAGTCATGGTCAGTAGATATTATCATACTTATACAATACAACGGTCACAGTCATGGTCAGTAGATATGATCATACTTATACAATGCAACGGTCACAGTCATGGTCAGTAGATATTGATCATACTTATACAATACAACGGTCACAGTCATGGTCAGTAGATATGATCATACTTATACAATACAACGGTCACAGTCATGGTCAGTAGATATGATCATACTTATACAATACAACGGTCACAGTCATGGTCAGTAGATATGATCATACTTATACAATACAACGGTCACAGTCATGGTCAGTAGATATGATCATACTTATACAATACAACGGTCACAGTCATGGTCAGTAGATATGGTCATACTTATACAATACAACGGTCACAGTCATGGTCAGTAGATATTGTCATACTTATACAATACAACGGTCACAGTCATGGTCAGTAGATATTATCATACTTATACAATACAACGGTCACAGTCATGGTCAGTAGATATTATCATACTTATACAATACAACGGTCACAGTCACGGTCAGTAGATATTATCATACTTATACAATACAACGGTCACAGTCATTGTCAGTAGATATTACCATACTTATACAATACAACAGTCACAGTCACGGTCAGTAGATATTGTCATACTTATACAATACAACAGTCACAGTCATGATCAGTAGAACAAACATATACTTATTACTCACCCCCCCTCCCCCCGACTTGTGTGTGTGTTTATATATATATGTGTGTGTGTGCGTGCGTGCGTGCGTGCGTGCGTGCGTGTGTGTGTGTGTGTGTGTGTGTGTGGGTGAACACAGACGCGGAATAAATTTCGGATGGGAATCTTTTTGACATAACCAGTTTTACATAAATTCATTTCGCAGTATCCCCTCTATAACATCTCAGGACAAGCAACCGTGGATATTGCCACAAAACAGTCAATAAAAAGATGCCTGACAAACAAAGCAGTCAATAAAAAGATGCCTGACAAACAAAGCAGTCAATAAAAGGATGCCTGACAAACAAAGCAGTCAATAAAAGGATGCCTGACAAACAAAGCAGTCAATAAAAGGATGCCTGACAAACAAAGCAGTCAATAAAAGGATGCCTGACAAACAAAGCAGTCAATAAAAGGATGCCTGACAAACAAAGCAGTCAATAAAAGGATGCCTGACAAACAAAGCAGTCAATAAAAGGATGCCTGACAAACAAAGCAGTCAATAAAAGGATGCCTGACAAACAAAGCAGTCAATAAAAGGATGCCTGACAAACAAAGCAGTCAATAAAAGGATGCCTGACAAACAAAGCAGTCAATAAAAGGATGCCTGACAAACAAAGCAGTCAATAAAAAGATGCCTGACCAACAAACTGACCTCGGAGAACGAGTGAAGGATGCAACAGAAAAGAAAAGAAAAAAGCGTCAAGAATGTATGGACAAAGCAGTCAAATGTAAAAATCCGACAAACTAATCTGTGAATAAAGGATGTACTGAAAATAAAAGCAGTCAATAAAAAGTTGGCGGACCAACAAACTGATCATTCCGGAGAACATGAAGGATGCAACAAAAAACAGGAAAGACAAAATGGTAAAGCAAACATTCCGATTTGTTAAACAAAAACAACTGTGAATGTTGGTGTGTACATAGCTGATTTGTCATGCCCCCAGTAATGCGTTTAGGCGAAATACACCATGAAACCGAAGACCTTGTCAAAATCAGCAAAGTCCACCAGCACGGGAAAGACAAATGGAGCAACACCATTTTAACAAAAGACAGCTCTCGGTTTACAGCAGCTACTCCATGCACCCCACGCTAATGTCAGATCAGCCAAAGTACACCATGCACAGAAGACGCTAATGTCAGATCAGCCAAAGTACACCATGTACAGAAGACTGTGGAGAAACTCAGAATGAAGAGCACGACGTTACGGTGAACAGTTGAATTCTGTCCCAGACTGGTTCGGGTGCCTGCCCACAGCGCAGCCTTTGTAACAGCCAGGGTACAGTAGAATAGAAATAAAAGGCCAACTTACTTCCTGCACTTGATCCAAACTTGCGTAAAACGTACGACGCATAGCAGTCTGAACAGCCCACCCTCTAAGGCGATATTGATATGTCGCCATGAGTGTGATGGTCACAAAGTGCTGGTGATACCCAGTTGTTAAAGGGGGCTCCTCCCGATCAGTTTCGGTCTTCCTCTGTGATATCCAGACCTGCATTGAAAGTCCTGTGGGCTGGATGTACAGCAACAAGCTCAAACTAAATGCAGAAAAGACCGAAGTTTTCCCCGTGGCTTCTACCTCCCAGCTTAGTTCGGTTGGCAGAGATAGTGCAGACATAGGTGGCAGGCGAATACCTTTCAAATCTTCAGTTAGGAACCTAGGAGTTCATCTCCAATAGACACTGTCTACGCAACAACACATCAGCAATATATGCCGTACAGCATACCTAGAACTTAGAGGAATAGCTTCAATCCGACCATACTTGACTCAGAGTGCAGCTGCCCAGCTCCTTTCATCTGCCATAACATCCAGGCTTGACTACTGCAATTCCATCCTTGCAGGATTACCATTGAAGCAGATTTCACGCTTACAGAGTCCAAAACAACGCTGCAAAACTCGTTCTTAGAAAGTCCAAAATTTAATACGATCATGTGACACCACTCTTGCAAGAACTGCATTGGCTTCCGATTAAATTCCGACCACAGTACAAGATAGCCACTTTTGTCTCCAGTAGGAGTTTTGCAGTCTTCAGCCCCCCACGTAAAATGTGGGCATTGAGGCTTCCTGGGTATTTTAGCTGTCTCACGACTGCTGAGAGAGAGAGAGAGAGAGAGAGAGAGAGAGAGAGAGAGAGAGAGAGAGAGAGAGAGAGAGAGAGAGAGAGAGAGAGAGAGTGGATGTGTGTGTGTGTGTGCGTGCTTGTGTGTGTGTGTGTGTGTGTGTGTGTGTGTGTGTGTGTGTGTGTGTGTGTGTGTGTGTGTGTGTGTGTGTGTGTGTGTGTGTGTGTGTGTGTGTGTGTGTGTGTGTGTGTGTGTGTGTGTGT
>JABMCL010001459.1:125000-142500 GCA_018857735.1 Alviniconcha marisindica | reverse complement strand
GATGTTGGTGTCGAGCGAGATGCGTGTACGCAATAACACTTGAAACTTGCCAACTGTACTAAATGTGGCGTGAAAGTAAAGTTTCAGATTGCAACATTTTCCTTGTGTTGCAAAAATGGAATCTTTGACTCCACATCTCTCTCGCTCCGGCTATCATAATTCATAAATGAATCAACTTGGCTTACTGATTATAATAGAGCAGGCAGGATGTTGGGCTGACATCAAAACTGGTTAGAATATTTACTGTTTTGTGCGGATGAAAGTATTCTTCTTCTGCTTCTTCTGAAAGTGGTCTTCAGCTTGAACACACACACACACACACACACACACACACACACACACACACACACACACACACACACACACACACACACACACACACACACACACACACACACACACACACACACTCACACACCACACACACACACACAACAACACACACACACACATAACACACACACACACACACACACACACACACACACACACACACACACACACACACACACACACATACACACACACACACACACACACACACACACACACACACACACACACACACACACACACACACACACACACACACACAACACACACACACACACACACACACACACATTGAAACATACTAACACACTCATTGAAACACCAACTGACACGCAAACAATATGCAACAGACACACCACAGACACGACACACACACACACACACAACACACACACACACACACACACACACACACACACACACACACACACACCACGCACGCACGCACGCACGCACGCACGCACGCACGCACGCACCACACCACACACACAACCCTGTTTTACTGGGATACACACACACACACACACACACACACACACACACACACACACACACACACACACACACACACACACACACACACACACACACACACACACACACACACACACACACACACACACACACACACACACACACACACACACTGAAACACATACTAACACACTCATTGAAACACGCACACTGACACGCAAACACATATGCACACAGACACACACACACACACACACACACACACACACACACACACACACACCACACACACACACACACACACACACACACACACACACAACACACAACACACTAACACACACACATATGCACACACACATACATACACACACACATACACAACAAACACACACACACACACACACACACACACACACACACACACACACACACACACACACACACACACACACACACACACACACACACACACACACACAACTAAGGCTGACGAGAAGCAGAAACCCAAGAACTAACTAAGGCTAACGAAACGCAGAAACAAACTAAGGTTGACGGGACGCAGAAACCCAAGAACTAAGGCTAACGGGACGCAGAAATCCAAGAACTAAGGTTGACGGGACGCAGAAACCCAAGAACTAACTAACCTTCCAGCTATCCCCAAGTCAGCAAAGCAAGCAAACATGGTGCTTAACGTCCACAGAAACCGTAAGGCTTATTAAGGACGGGGAGAAGGGGGGGGGGGGGGGGGGGGGGGGGGGGAAGAGGGAGATTATATACCTATCGCTACACTGTCACCACCAGAATGATTCCGGCATTAAGATGGGCAGCGATGTGAGCCATTTGAATGTTTCAGTAGGAAGTGACAGACAAAGTCACAAGACAGTGTCCACAAACCACAACCTTTTTTGAAGAGAAAGGAGAGCCGAAGCGGTATCGAACCGAGGTCCTTTCGCTTACCAGCCTTTTACCGCTAGGCCAAACCGGCTCTCATCCCGCAGTCAGTCATGCCCCGGATCAAATAATCCATCAAGCCCTCCCCCCCCCCCATCCCCACCTCCACCCTCCATCTCCACAACCCCCACCCTCTTCCCCACCCCCGTGTGGCTATGACGCTGAAGCTGCCTCCACATAACGGACGACCTATTCATCACACAGCGAGGCACGACCACTCAGGTACACATCAGACCTTCCCGCCAGGTGAGCCGGACTTGGGATCGTTGTCGAAACTCACTGAACCGTGGAGACATGTGACCTGCAGTGCGACAACGGAAAGACGAACACAACACAACACAACACAACACAACTCACACACACCCAGGTCGTGGAGGCGAGGTGGACCTGAAAAGATCGTGTAACACGAGCTACGACCTGGAGCTCGGCTTTTCTTTTCTTTTCTTGCTTTTTTTCTTTTTGCTGTTTTTTTCCTTCTCGCTCCTGTTTTCCAGTCCGTCACTACATGGACCTTCTTCTCTTTTGCTCTGCGCTGAGGACCTAACTTCAAACAGAGTCAGCTTGCGGTGTAAACTTGTGTAACACTGTCGTCGACGGACTGGGAGTCATTCACATACCAGAGAGGACGCTGTGTTGGTAATCACGTCTAAGTATAAGCCTGCAGTGCTTCGGTGTTGATGTGACTAAAATAGTGCTGCGGCTGCCACAGCTGTGTAGCAGCCACGTACGGTTGCTGACCTGCCTTTCTGCTGGAATTTGTGTTTTCGTTCCCAGCAGGTGAGTTCACTTGGTCACTTGCTTGTCTCGCCGACAGGATGCCAGCTTCGGCTATAATGTATTGATATAGGTCTACCTGTTTGTCTGCGTTTTGCTGTTGACGTTGGATTGTGTGTGACAGCTTCAGGTATAATGTATTGATACAGGTCTACCTGTTTGTCTGCGTTTTGCTGTTGACGTTGGATTGTGTGTGACAGCTTCAGGAATAATGTATTGATACAGGCCTACCTGTTTGTCTGCGTTTTGCTGTTGACGTTGGATTGTGTGTGACAGCTTCAGGTATAATGTATTGATACAGGTCTACCTGTTTGTCTGCGTTTTGCTGTTGACGTTGGATTGTGTGTGACAGCTTCAGGTATAATGTATTGATACAGGCCTACCTGTTTGTCTGCGTTTTGCTGTTGACGTTGGATTGTGTGTGACAGCTTCAGGTATAATGTATTGATACAGGTCTACCTGTTTGTCTGCGTTTTGCTGTTGACGTTGGATTGTGTGTGACAGCTTCAGGTATAATGTATTGATACAGGCCTACCTGTTTGTCTGCGTTTTGCTGTTGACGTTGGATTGTGTGTGACAGCTTCAGGTATAATGTATTGATACAGGTCTACCTGTTTGTCTGCGTTTTGCTGTTGACGTTGGATTGTGTGTGACAGCTTCAGGTATAATGTATTGATACAGGTCTACCTGTTTGTCTGCGTTTTGCTGTTGACGTTGGATTGTGTGTGACAGCTTCAGGTATAATATATTGATACAGGCCTACCTGTTTGTCTGCGTTTTGCTGTTGACGTTGGATTGTGTGTGACAGCTTCAGGTATAATGTATTGATACAGGCCTACCTGTTTGTCTGCGCTTTGCTGTTGACGTTGGATTGTGTGGTGTATGCCTGTTTCATGTTTTTACTGCGATGCTCATTCTTGTTTTGAATTGTGAAGTGCTTTGAACTATAGTCTCGTTGGATTAGGCACTATATAAGTGTTACGTATTTTTATTATACATATAATATAGGAGTATGATGGTACAACACGGTTTTGTTAGAAAAATCTCAATGTGCCCCGTGCAGTGGAAAACTGGGGTGTTATTTGGAACGTAGTCAGCAACGAGCAGAATGTAAAATATTTGTCTGTCTTTCGTCTTGATGTGACCCTGTACGGTTGAGAGGGCGTTCAGGTCCAATAACTTACTTTCTTTGTGTCTCTCTTCGTGTCTCTCTCTCTCTCTCTCTCTGTGGGTCCCTCTGTCTCTGTGTGTTTCTAGTAAACGTTCCTCTGTGTGTGTGTGTGTGTGTGTGTGTGTGTGTGTGTGTGTGTGTGTGTGTGTGTGTGTTGTGTGGTGGTTGTGTGCGGGTGTGTGTGTGTGTGTTGTGTGTGTGTGTGTGTGTGTGTGTGTGTGTGTGTGTGTGAGAGAGAGAGAGAGAGAGAGAGAGAGAGAGAGAGAGAGAGAGAGAGAGAGAGAGAGAGAGAGAGAGAGACCACACACACACACACACACACATACACACACACACAGAGGGAGAGACAGGGACAGAGACAGGGACAGAGAGAGTATACATGTGTGTTTCTAGCGTACGTTCTTGCGTGTGTACATGCGACTAATGTACTATGTGTACGAGTCTGTGTCTGTGTGTGCTGTGTCCATCGTTGAGACGAACCCGGCTTCCCATTAAATGACCGGATGAACACAACGCGACCCAGGATGGAGTTGACACATTTATTTGTAACTGTATACAAGTGCCAGCGGACGACAACACGGACGTGACTTCTACTCGTTCATGAACAGCGTAAAAAACAGGCGCGTGGCGTGTGACGTTATCATGGAGAGGGTGGACACTTTACAGAGTGTGTGTGGGTGGGGGGGGGGGGGGGGGGGGGGTGGTGGAGGAAGGGGGGGGGGGGGGTGGTGGTGGGGGTGTTCAGTTCTGTACTGATACAAAGATCGATTTGATATTTACCAACTACTACGATGTTTAGACCCCCCACCCTCCAACGCACGCACAAACACACACACATACACACGCACACACACACACACACACACACACACACACAACAACACACACACACACACACACACACACACACACACACACACACACACACACACACACACCACCACGCATACGCACGCACACACACACACACACACACACACACACACACACACACACACACACACACACACACACACACACACACACACACACACATACACATACACAAAAGCAAACAAACAAATCAAAACAAACAAAAACAAAATAATGGTAATAATTAAAATATTTGTAAAGCGCAAAATCGTGATTTGAGACTAAGCGCACGAGCACACACACACACACACACACACACACACACACACACACACACACACACACACACACACACCACACACACACACACGGGCACCCATACACACGAGAATTCTGACATGCAAAACAACAACAACAAAACAAAAACCAGGCAACAGCAACCACAACCACAAAAGCAACAACCAGAAACAAGAACTGTGAAGGCAAACAAATCCAAACAGACCAACGAACGAAGATGTAGCTCGTCGACTAGCCGTCCGGTCATGTCCAGTTTTGTGGTCATTTTCAGGTCAGTGGGAGTGGGAGCACCGATGGCACCCGCGCTGTTTGTGGTGTGTGCGCTGAGTGGTAAGTATAATTATAGTAGACTATATCTTCATTGGCCGGCACCGTGTCTGCTGACTGCTGTTGAAGCTTACCTTCTTGTGCCTGTGAACAGTCATTTTCTTGCTGATGATGTTTATGGTGTGTGTGTGTGGGGGGGAGGGGAGGGGGGGGGGTTGGGTGGTGTGTGTGTGTTTGTGGTGTGTGGTGTGTGTTGTGTGTGTGTGTGTGTGTGTGTGTGTGTGTGTGTGTGTGTGTGTGTGTGTGTGTGTGTGTGTGTGATGTGTATGGTTGTGTGCAAGGGTGTGTGTGTGTGTGTGTGTGTGTGGTGTGTGTGTGCTCGTGAGTGTATGCGTTTGTGACACAAAAAGAGACGTACGGAGCGACCCTTCAGACACAAACAGAGACCTACAGGGTGACGCCACAGACACAAAAAGAGATGTTACAGACACAAACAGAGACGTACAGGGTGACGCCACAGACACAAAAAGAGATGTTACAGACACAAACAGAGACGTACAGGGTGACGCCACAGACACAAAAAGAGATGTTACAGACACAAACAGAGACGTACAGGGTGACGCCACAGACACAAAAAGAGATGTTACAGACACAAACAGAGACGTACAGGGTGACACCACAGACACAAAAAGAGATGTTACAGACACAAACAGAGACGTACAGGGTGACGCCACAGACACAAAAAGAGATGTTACAGACACAAACAGAGACGTACAGGGTGACGCCACAGACACAAAAAGAGATGTTACAGACACAAACAGAGACGTACAGGGTGACGCCACAGACACAAAAAGAGATGTTACAGACACAAACAGACGTACAGGGTGACGCCACAGACACAAACAGAGACGTACAGGGTGACGCCACAGACACAAAAAGAGACGTTACAGACACAAATAGAGACGTACAGGGTGACGCCACAGTCACAAAAAGAGACGTTACAGACACAAACAGAGACGTACATAGTGACGCTACAGACACAAGCAGAGACGTACAGAATGACGCTTCAGACATAAACAGAGACCGACAGGGTGACGCTCCAGACACAGACGTACACAGTGACGCTACAGACACAGAGACGTACAAAGTGACGCTACAGACACAAGCAGAGACTACAGAGCGACGCTACAGACACAGAGAAGTACAGAGTGACACTACAGGCACAGAGATGTACAGAGTGACGTTACAAACACAGAGGTGTGACGCTACAGACACAGAGACTACAGAGTGACGCTACAGACACAGAGATGTACAGAGTGACGCTACAAACACAGAGATGTGACGCTACAGACACAGAGTGAGGCTACACAGAGATGTACAGAGTGACGCTACAGATACTGAGATGTGACGCTACAGACACAAACAGAGACGTACAGAGTGACACTACAGACATAGAATCACGCTTCAAACACAAGCAGAGATTACAGCGTGACGCTACAGACACAAAAAGAGACGTGTAGAGTGGCGCTACAGAAACAAAAAGACGTATAGAGTGGCGCTACAGACACAAGAAGAGACGTATAGAGTGGCGCTACAGACACAAAAAGAGACTACAGAGTGGCGCTACAGACACAAAAATAGACGTATAGAGTGACGCTACAGACACAGATATGTACAGAGTGACGCTACAGATACAAACAGAGATGTGACGCTACAGACACAAACAGAGACGTACAGAGTGACACTACAGACATAGACTCACGCTACAGACACAAACTGAGACACACAGAATGACACTACAGACACAAAGACGTAAACAGTGACGCTACAGACACAAGCAGAGATGTACAGAGCGACGCCACAGACACAGAGATGTACAGAGCGACGCCACAGACACAGAGATGTACAGATCGACGCCACAGACACAGAGATGTACAGACGACGCCACAGACACAGAGAGTACAGAGCGACGCCACAGACACAGAGATGTACAGATCGACGCCACAGACACAGAGATGTACAGAGCGACGCCACAGACACAGAGACGTACAGAGCGACGCCACAGACACGAGCGGAGAGTGCACAGTGACGTTTGCAGACCTGAGCAGTCCCTGGCCTCTGCCTGTTTTGCAGTAGCGTGTCTGGCGGCTCGGACTGAGGCGGAGACGACTGCGAGCCAGGCCCCTACCTTGCCGCACGTGGGGCCCAGTCTGCAGAGATGTACAGAGCGACGCCACAGACACAGAGATGTACAGAGCGACGCCACAGACACAGAGATGTACAGAGCGACGCCACAGACACAGAGATGTACAGAGCGACGCCACAGACACAGAGATGTACAGAGCGACGCCACAGACACAGAGATGTACAGAGCGACGCCACAGACACAGAGATGTACAGAGCGACGCCACAGACACAGAGATGTACAGAGCGACGCCACAGACACAGAGATGTACAGAGCGACGCCACAGACACAGAGATGTACAGAGCGACGCCACAGACACAGAGATGTACAGAGCGACGCCACAGACACAGAGATGTACAGATCGACGCCACAGACACAGAGATGTACAGAGCGACGCCACAGACACAGAGATGTACAGAGCGACGCCACAGACACAGAGACGTACAGAGCGACGCCACAGACACAGAGACGTACAGAGCGACGCCACAGACACAGAGACGTACAGAGCGACGCCACAGACACAGAGACGTACAGAGCGACGCCACAGACACAGAGATGTACAGATCGACGCCACAGACACAGAGATGTACAGAGCGACGCCACAGACACAGAGATGTACAGAGCGACGCCACAGACACAGAGACGTACAGAGCGACGCCACAGACACAGAGATGTACAGAGCGACGCCACAGACACAGAGACGTACAGAGCGACGCCACAGACACGAGCGGAGACGTGCACAGTGACGTTTGCAGACCTGAGCAGTCCCTGGCCTCTGCCTGTTTTGCAGTAGCGTGTCTGGCGGCTCGGACTGAGGCGGAGACGACTGCGAGCCAGGCCCCTACCTTGCCGCACGTGGGGCCCAGTCTGCAGTCAGTACTCAAACTGTTCAATCTGCTGGCAAAGGGAAACGCTTCAACATTTCTAACCGCCATACCAGCTTGGGCAGCTAACAGCTCTAGACCACAGACGACGACCGCTAGTGCTTCGGCGGTACTAACAACTAACACCTCTAATCCGGACGCAAGTAGCAACAGCACAGGTACTGCACCGATACTAACAACTAACACCTCTAATCCGGACACAAGTAGCAACAGCACAGGTACTGCACCAATATTAACAGCTAACACCTCTAACCCGGAAACAACTGGAAACAGTACAAACACTTCACCAATATTAACAGCTAACACCTCTAACCCGGAAACAACTAGAAACAGTACAAACACTTCACCAATATTAACAGCTAACACCTCTAACCCGGAAACAACTAGGAGTAGCACAATTACCTCGCCAATACTAACAACTGACGGCGCTGGTCCAAAGACAGCTAGTGGTAGTACAAGTATTCCGCCAGTACTAACAACTAAAACCTCTAGCCCAGAAACGTCTAGCAATGGCTCAACGCTAAGAGTCAACAGTTCTAGCCCTGCCTCGGCCAGAAACGCTTCTGGGCTAGAAATGAATGGCAACAGTTCTGTACCAGCACTAGCAACCAATCAGTCTACACCAGCTTCAGTAAGGAACAGCTCTGGACCAGAGACACCGAACAATGCCCCAACACCTGCACTAACATCTAATCATTCCGGACCGGTGGGAGGTAACAGGTCTAGACCTGTGGTAACACGAACACCGGATGTAAAAGACAACAACGCCGCGTCTTCATTTCCTGACAACGATTACCTCGGCTTCAGTCAACAGGAACTTGAGTAAGTTCAGCATAACCGTCTTCCCATTTGTCCCTCCCTGGGCCTTTAAAAAGATGTGGTAGAAAAGATCGTGTGGCCAAATCAAATCAGCAGACCTAGCTCCGATCGACTGCATTGTTGCACCTCAGGTACTTCAGAGGCAGTTATCTGATTTGCATAATTTTAGCCCAGTTAACCAATGAGCAAGTCCTTTGGAGCCAGCAGTCCACAGCCAGTAAGAATCGGCATTGCAAGCAGACTTAGGCCGTGATAGGAAGATGCACTTTGGGCTCACGTTAGATGCAAGTGCAATATGTATACTTTTTACATTACCTTACTTGATTTTGGAATACGGAATTTCAGTATGTTGATTTTTATCGGACCTTAAGATCAAAATCAGGACTTCCGATTAAAAATTCGTCTTGTTCAGGTGGAGAGAATGAATTATTGGTTGTGTTAGCGCTCTCTGAGATTGAATTGTTACGAAGAATTAAGCATATAATTATGGTCAGTAAAATGCAGTGTTAGAGCACGCCGTGATTTTCATTGTGTTCTCTGTATGCGGCATTGCGAAGTCCTTTCGCGGGAACGGTAGCTATGAAACAGTCGACAGACAGAACAAGACAAAATCTGAAACAGTCGGCAGAAAGAACGAGACGAAATCTGAAACAGTGGACAGAAAGAACGAGACGAAATCTGAAACAGTGGACAGACAGAACGAGGCAAAATTTGAAACAGTCGACAGAACAAAACAAAATCTGAAACGATCGACATGCGGACATAAAAAGAAAATCTGAAACGATCGACAGACATAACAAGACAAAATCTGTAACGATCGACATGCAGACATAACAAGACAGAATCGGAAATAGGGTGAGGCCCAGAGCGCATGTTCAGTCAACAGACAAGGGAGTTAATTAGCACTCGAAAGACGTCACGCAAATACAGCAAAGACCCGAGGCGTTTACGGTAACTCTCACTTGGCAGACAAGTAAATGCAAGGTACATAAACTCCACCTGGCATGCGAGTCAACAAAAGGTAGCTTACATAAAATTCACCATTGTGGCAGGAACTGTAACGTGCATATATGTTCTTTTTGCATGAGTTTATATACACAAGTAGTCTGCACAAAGTGTAGCCTATTCACATGTATATTGCATAAACGCATAGTCACGTTATTTGACGCAAATGTATGCTCATATTCACGTTTTTTAAAAGGCAACGTTGGAGAGACTTCTGATAAACGGGTGGAGCGTATATGGACTTTTCCGATCGCATCTTGAACTGAATTGAACTGTATTTTCACATGTTCACGAAGATGTATTTATTTGTATTGTATAGAGATGCTTGTGTTCAATTACTCACTGCAACATGTGCATCACTTGCATTCTATAGAGACGTTTGTATTTAATTACTGACTGCAACATTTGCATCACTTGTACTGTATAGAAACGCTTGTATTTAATTACTGACTGCAACATTTGCATCACTTGTACTGTATAGAAACGCTTGTATTTAATTACTGACTGCAACATTTGCATTAAATATGCAAAATGAATCACGTGCCCTGGGTCAGGTGACGTTTCGAGTGACGGATCGGATGGTAGGTTGGTCGAGTCAGTGGTTTGCAGACGGTCAAGTCGAGGACAAGGGTCGGGTGATGGGTCGGATCTGCTTTATTTACACTTTCGTCTGCTCTGTGTGTGTGTGTGTGTGTGTGTGTGTGTGTGTGTGTGTGTGTGTGTGTGTGTGTGTGTGTGTGTGTGTGTGTGTGTGTGTAAGTGAGTAAGTAAGTAATTAAGTTATAATAATAATGGAAATTTGTAAAGCGCCCACCCGGCGGCTCAAAGCGTTGAACGAACATGGAAAATGTAGGGTACACCGAGAAGAAAAATGTTATCCGCAGTTTAACAAAAGCTAACACATAATGTGCACATCAACGAGGGTGGCCTTGTTGTTTAAGTGTCGTTTTGTAGCTTGACAAAGGGGATTACCCCGAAAAATTTGCTGGTTTTGTCTTGTCCTAATAAATAGCGTTCTTTTTAAACTTTTATGTGTTTGCGTCAACGAGGGTTCAAGCATCATGTAACTATGTGCAAGACGCCTTCCTGCTGTGCGCACCGCCAAGGTCTAAACTGAAGTTCCCCTCGTTCATTCGCTGCTGTACGCTACTCTATCGTGCATACCGTCAGGCGCCCGTTTGTTCTTTTTCCTTCTTCTGTGCTCCGTTTTTCATTCCTTTTGTTTGTTTGTCTCTGAAGCGATGCGCTGGAGGCGGCACTGGCCAGGAGAAGATGGCGGCGGAGAGGTTTCAGGTATCCACGGCATGCGCGTTCTGTCTGTTCCAGCATGAGCAGACCACTCACGAGCAGTCTGTACACAGTGTGGTGTTCTAATGCAGCCACGATTGTTGGGGTGTTGGGTTGGCTTCACCTTCCCCCGCCCACCCGCTCCCCCCCCCCCCACCCCCCAATACCCCCTCTAGCCCCCCTTACCCCATACCCCTCCCCCTTCCCCCTCCCCCCGACTTTCTTTGTTCAGAAACTGCATGGTGTGATTATTCCACACATTATAGGTTTTTGTTCTTAATTGTTTGTTTTAAGGTATGTGGGTTTTTTGGGGTTTTTTTTTTGGTTTGTTCTCTGTCTGTGTGTGTTTGTGTGTGTGTGTGTGTGTGTGTGTGTGTGTGTGTGTGTGTGTGTGTGTGTGTGTGTGTGCATGCGTGCATGCGCGCGCGCTTTCTTCTTGTTGTTTTGTTTGTTTAAAAAATTAAATTAAGGTATATGTTTTGTTTTGTTTTGTGATGTGTGTGTGTGTGTGTGTGTGTGTGTGTGTGTGTGTGTGTGTGTGTGTGTGTGTGTGTATGTATGTGCGCGCGCGTGCATGCGTGCGCGCGTGCATGCGTGCGCGCGCGCTTTCTTCTTGTTGTTTTGTTTGTTTTAAAAATTAAATCAGACCACAACTTTAGTGCTATATACACACATCAAGTTGTTCAACCAGGAATATGAACGAAGTCGGTGAAGGGCCTGTGGGTTGGGTTTTGGATGGAGCTTGTCTTCAGTCTGTACTGACGCATGCTTATCACTTACAAGGCCATTATTTTGTTCCTCTCTTCGCCAAAACAAAGCCTGTACTTCCTTGCATGCGTTGATCCTTCTCTTTTCTTATTTCCAGCAGAGGTTTGTTAGTTGCTCAAAATCCAAGACCTGGCTCTTTGTGTACCTATCATAATTTGTACTGCTAGTGATAATTGCCTAGTATAATTTGTACTGGTAGTGTTATGCCTATTATAATTTGAACTACTAGTGCTATTTACCTATCATAATTCGTACTGCTAGTGCTATTATGCCTATTATAATTTGTACTGCTAGTGCTATTTACCTATCATAATTTGTACTGCTAGTGCTATTTACCTATCATAATTCGTACTGCTGTTGCTATGCCTATTATAATTCGTACTGCTAGTCCTATGTACTTATCATAATACGTACTGCTAGTCCTATGTACTTATCATAATACGTACTGCTAGTGCTATGTACCTATCATAATTCGTAGTGCTATGCCTATCATAATTTGCACTGCTAGTTCTATACCTATCATAATTCGTACTGCTGGTGCTATGCCTATTATAATTCGTACTGCTAGTGCTATTTACCTATCATAATACGTACTGCTAGTGCTATTTACCTATCATAATTCGTACTGCTAGTTCTATACCTATCATAATTCGTACCGCTGGTGCTATAGACCTATCATATATCATAACTCGTACATGCTTGTGCTATGCCTATCATAATTTGTACCACTAGTTTTATACCTATCATAATTCATACTGCTAGTTCTATGCCTATCATAATTTGTACTGCTAGTTTTGCTCTTTATACATAATTATGGGCTTCGCAGTTGTATGGTTGGTTCCGTCAGTTGATTCTGAAACGCATGCTGTTACTTTGCACACTCTTTGATTGCAAATGATGCTCCTTATTTGGTAAAGCCTGGGCGTAAAACATCAAGTTACTTACTTACTTTGGTGAAGTGTTGGATTTGGATTTCCTTATTTGGGCATATATGGCGTGAGTTAATGCCTGGGAGCTCCATGTTTTACCGTTGTGCGCATGGGCACTCGTAAGGAAATACCAGTGATACCAGATCAGCTTAGCACAAATCAGCGTACACGAACTAGTCTATTCTGTTATGAGAAATAAGCCGTGTTTCACTCGTGTGTGTTACCAGAATTGATGAAGTGGAGTGTGCGGGTGAAGATGTGTGTGTGCTGAGGTTGCACAGTGCTTTCCCAAAGCCCAAGAAGACGTCCAGGGACTTCGACGTCAAAAGAGAAGGCGGTCTGTACTCTTTGTTCCAGCCCTTTAGAAAGTTGCTGACGTGTCAGTGACCAGATGCTAGAGTCTGTTGCTGTTGTTGATGGTGGGTTTTTGGAGAGAGAGAGAGAGAGAGAGAGAGGGGGAGAGAGAGAGAGAGAGAGAGGGAGAGAGACAGACAGACAGACAGACAGAGACAGAGGGTGTAGTGGGGGAGAAGAGAGTGGGTAGGGCAGAGAGAGATAGTCACACAGAGAGACAGAGAGACAGAGACAGAGACAGACAAAGAGACAGACCGACAGACAGACCGACAGACCGACCGACAGACAGACAGACAGACCGACAGACAGACCGACAGACAGACAGACACACAGAGACAGAGACAGAGGGTGTAGTGGGGGGAGAAGAGAGTGGGTAGGGCAGAGAGAGAGAGAGAGAGAGAGAGAGAGAGAGAGAGAGAGAGAAGAGCATGGACAAAGTGGGAACGTGGACACATGGTAAAGTTCAGTGTACAAAGCATTGTCCTCAGTGTGAGTAGGACTTCAGACCAGCCTGATAATCTGCGGCAGTAATACTGACTTGTCTGCGGCAGTAATACTGACTATGCTGATCGTCGTCTGGTTTCAGGGATGTGCAGTAATGACGACTCAGAGTCGGAGGAAACGGGTTGTTGTGAAAGTCTGATGGACAAGATCAACTCTCTTTATAGAGAATCGTTTCCCCAGAACATCTTGGAAATCATGTACGTTCTCTCCTTCTCTCCTTCTGTCTCTGTCTCTCTGTCTCCGTCTCTCTCTGTCTCTGTCTGTCTCTCTGTCTGTCTTTCTGTCTCTGTCTGTCTCTGTCTGTCTGTCTGTCTGTCTCTCTCCCTCTGTCTCTGTCTCTCTGTCTCCTGCCCCCTTTCTCTCTCTCTGTCTCTGTCTCTCTCTGTCTGTCTCTGTCTCTCCTCTCTCTCTGTCTCTCTGTCTTTGTCTCTCCCCTCTCTCTCTGTCTCGGTCTGTCTGTCTGTCTCTGTCTCTGTCTCTCTCTCTCCCTCGCTCGGCCTCCCTCCCTCCCTCCCTCTCCCCCTTCCTCTCTCTCTATCTCTGTCTGTCTCTGTCTGTCTCCCTCTGTCTCTCTCTTTCTTGTTCTCCCCCTCTCTCTCTTTCTCCTTCTCTCTCTGTCTCTGTCTCCTCTCTCTCTCCCTCTCTCTCTCCCTCTCTCTCTGTCTCTGTCTCTCTCTGTCTCTTTGTCTCTGTCTCCTCTCTCTCTCCCCCCCCTCTCTCTCTCCCTCCCTCTCTCTCTCTCTGTGTCTCTGTGTGTCTGTCTCTCTCTGTCTCTCTCTCTGTCTCTCTCTGTCTCTCTCTCTGTCTCTCTCTGTCTCTCTGTCTCTCTGTCTCTGTCTCTGTCTCTCCTCTCTCTCCCTCTCCCTCTCTCTCTCTCTCTCTCTCTTTCTATATATATAATATATATATATATATATATATATATATATATATATATATAATATATATATATAAGATTGCCTAACTGAAAAACAGCAGCATTATTTATGATTGCAGGCGAGAAGCGAAGTGTTCCAAGTTGTACTGTAGGAGGAAAGACTGCGGTAAGAACGTTGACTTTCATTGTGTGCTCGTTTGTCTTTCTTTTTTCACTTTGCATTGGTTTCACATGCTTGCTGCCCCAAATGTAGGCCGGGGATGTCTGACTCCCCCCCCCCCCACCCTCGCACTCCCCTCTGGAATCTAAGGGCTGTAATTTTTTTCCCCTACCTCATCTCTTGTTTTTCTTGCTGTTTCTGTCGTGTCATTTTTTTTCCTGCTGGGAATGGTCCATTGTTCTGATTTTTTGTTTCAGGAAATTTTTCATTTTTTTCCCCGTTAAGATGTAGGCTCTTTTGTTTTGGTATGGCTCCCATTGAGCAACTAGCAGATGATAGTTGGTAGGTGGTATGTGCAGCTTCCTGTGGTATGACACTAGTGTTTGCCATTGTGCTTTTATATATCGCTTTTAAATTTTTGTTTCATTGTTTCTGTCCATTCCCGTTTCTCTTATTTTTCTTTAATCTAGTATTTATTTTCTATTATGCATTTATATATCGCTTTAACTTTTTTGTTTCATTGTTTCCGTCCATTCCCGTTTTTCTTATTGTTCTTTAATCTGGTATTTTCTATTATGCATTTATATTTCGCTTTTAAATTTATATTTCATTGTTTCTGTCCATTCCCTTGTTTCTGTCCTTTTCCTTCTTTTCCCCCCATTAATCTGGTAATTGTATTATGCATTTATATATCGCTTTTTAATTTTGTTTCAATGTTTCTGTCCATTCCCTTTTTTAAATTTTTTTCTATAATCTGGTATTAATATATTAGACGGAATGGTTGACGATACCAGCATGTCCTAGCCTTATGTTTTCTTTTAACAGGGTAATAGTGAAGGGATTAACTCTTCGAAATTTGTGTTCAATGTTTGTGTATGTAGCCTGTGTTTTATGTTTATGTAGGGATTGGTTCTGTGGACTGATTTGCGAAAGTGTTTATATAAGTGAAGAGTTCTTACGTGTGCATTTGCTTATGACAAGGTTTGATTGACCAGAGGTGACCCAGTGCAATTAGTAGAAGTTACTAACTAACTCACGTGCGTGGTATCTAGGCAATGTGTGCTTGTTTGTCTTGTCTTTCTCACTTTACGTCGCTTTCACTTGCTTGGTAACCAGGCAATGTGTACTTGTTTGTCTTGTCTTTCTCATTTTATGTCGCTTCCACACGCTTTGTATCCAGGCAATGTGTGCTTGTTTGCCTTGTCTTTCTCATTTTACGTCGCTTCCACATGGTTTGTATCCAGGCAATATGTGCTTGTTTGTCTTGTCTTTCTCATTTTATGTCGCCTTCACTTGCTTGGTATCCAGGCAATGTGTACCTGTTTGTCTTGTCTTTCTCATTTTATGTCGCTTTCACTTGATTGGTATCCACGAAATGTATACTTGTTTGTCTTGTTTTTCTCATTTTACGTCGCTTTCACTTGCTTGGTATTGAGTCGATGTGTTCTTGTTTGTCTTGTCTTTCTCACTTTATGTCGCTTCTACTTGCTTGGTATCCAGGCAATGTGTACCTGTTTGTCTGGTCTTTCTCAATTTACGTCGCTTTCACTTGCTTGGTATCCAGGCAATGTGTACTTGTTTGTCTTGTATTTCTCATTTTATGTCGCTTCCACACGCTTTGTATCCAGGCAATGTGTACTTGTTTGTCTTGTCTTTCTCACTTTATGTCGCTTTCACTTACTTGGTGTCCATGCAATGTGTTCTTGTTTGTCTTGTCTTCCTCATTTTATGTCGCTTTCACTTGATTGGTATCCACGAAATGTGTACTTGTTTTTCTTTTTTTCTTTTTCATTTTACGTCGCTTTCACTTGCTTGGTATTGAGTTGATGTGTTCTTGTTTGTTTTGTTTTTCTCACTTTATGTCGCTTCCACATGGTTTGTATCCAGGCAATGTGTACTTGTTTGTCTGGTCTTTCTCACTCTACGTCGCTTTCACTTGCTTGGTAACCAGGCGATGAGTTCTCGTTTGTCTTGTCTTTCTCACATTTTATGTCGCCTTCACGTGCTTTGTATCGAGGTGATGTGTGCTTGTTGGTTGGTCTTTTAAATTTTAGTTTGGCCTGGATTCACTTTGGCAGTCACACAGTTAAAGGTAGACAACTATGTGTCAATGCACAAAGGAAATCACAGGAACTTATTTGTTCAGCAAAATGAAACACACGGAAGTTTAAACAGAGTGGTTATTTAACTGACAACACAACATGCGATTTTTCGGGGAAATTACGCCTCTTTGTCAAGCGACAGAACAACACTTAAACAACGGTTAAAACGGTGTAACTGTTCTGTAAGTGTTCTGTCGTTTGACAAAAGGGCTAACCCGGAAAATTCGCAGGTTGTGTTGTGTCATAATTATTAACCCCTTCACTGCCCCAGCCTGTAAAATTTCCGGGTTGAAAGATGCACGCACGCGTCTGCAAACAGTATATTTTTCGCTCCTGTAACATCTACTTTCAATGCTATGTGTCTCGATGAAAATCCTTTCACATGACAGTGTGAAAAATACGACAGAAACAGTTTCAAATTTTGCACTTTTATTGGTCGTTTTCAAATGTCATCATGGCGTTCTTTTTAACCTTTCACGTGTTTGCATTTTGTTTTAAAACGCT
>JABMCL010001459.1:115000-117500 GCA_018857735.1 Alviniconcha marisindica | reverse complement strand
TCTGACGGGCAGTATTTCATTCTGGAAGAGGAAGAAAACAGTTCCGCTGGAAGTGCGCCAGCCAGCCTAAGGGAGGGAACTGCTCAGTCTTCGCAGCCGGCTTCCCAAAGCGGGGCCCTGTACTCTCCCCTGACAAGAGACGTCCGAGGCGGGCAGGAGGGAGAATACACCGCCCTTGGCAACGACACGCCGGGTGCCCGCGACTACCTGGAACTGCTGCCAGAGTACTCTCTGCAGAAACCGCTCGACTGAGACCGCTGTGGTGCTGCTAGCTGTCACGCGTCGGCTGTCAGTCTAGCATCGGTGACTTGCCAGTGTGGTCAGAACGAGACGATTCGCGGAAATTTCGGACAGTGTGTAAGACCATCATCACTGATGTTACTATTCCTGATATTGTAACTGGGGAAAGAGGGGGGAGGTGGGGGTGGGGGGTTGGTGGGAGGGGGAAGGTGTTGAAAAGGGGGAACACGGAGATGGGGTGGGGGGGTGGGGTGGGGGGGTGGGGGGGAGAGGGAGTCACCTTTCCGATGTATATTGTTGTGATACTTTTTTTTTTTTTTTTTAAGTTCTGTCTTTTTGAAGTTGTTTTTAAACTTGAAAAAAAAATTGCTCTGTCTTTTTGAAGTTGTTTTTCTGTAGTTGTGAGTTTTTGTTTAAAGCGTGCCCCCCCCCCCCCCCACACACACACACACACGCCCTGCCCCCCCCCCCCTCCCCCCGCCGCCCCCTTCCCCCAAAACAACAACAATAACAACAACAACAAGAGCAATTGATTTATTTGCACAGGTGTTGACTACGCACAGTTTCGGTACGTTATGTTGTTTTGCATGCTGTTTCCGAAAGAGCCAAATCGAGAGCGAAAAGACCGCGAGCTTGGTGACAACGGATGAGAGGAAAGAGAGCGGAAAGACCGCGAGCTTGGTGACAACGGATGAGAGGAAAGAGAGCGGAAAGACCGCGAGCTTGGTGACAACGGATGAGAGGAAAGAGAGCGGAAAGACCGCGAGCTTGGTGACAACGGATGAGAGGAAAGAGAGCGAAAAGACCGCGAGCTTGGTGACAACGGATGAGAGGAAAGAGAGCGAAAAGACCGCGAGCTTGGTGACAACGGATGAGAGGAAAGAGAGCGAAAAGACCGCGAGCTTGGTGACAACGGATGAGAGGAAAGAGAGCGAAAAGACCGCGAGCTTGGTGACAACGGATGAGAGGAAAGAGAGCGAAAAGACCGCGAGCTTGGTGACAACGGATGAGAGGAAAGAGAGCGAAAGACCGATGAGAGGAAAGAGAGCGAAAAGACCGCGAGCTTGGTGACAACGGATGAGAGGAAAGAGAGGGGAGAATGAACGGGGCTAAGTTGACAGACCTTGTCAGAATGACGGGATGGATTCGTAAGGACGTAGAGAATTAGACCTGACGTGTCGAATGGTGGACTGGTCTTTCAGTCTTGCCAGGGAGGTGGGAAGGTAAGAGGCCTGCTGTGGGAAAATATAGGAAAGGGACACGGAGGCGGAGGAGGGGAGGGGATTTAGGACAGGCTAATAGACTACTGACCTACTTGGGACAGGAAAGAGACTTGACCTATTTGGGGCAGGCCAGTAACTTGTTGACCTACTTGAGGCAGGCCAGTTGACTATTGACCTACTTGGGGTAGACCAATAGACTATTGACCTACTTAGGGCAGACCGATAGATTATTGACCTACTTAGGCAGGCCATTTGACCTACTCGGGGCAGGCCAATAGACTATTGCCCTACGTGGAGCATGCCAGTAGATTGTTGACCCATTCGGGGCAGGCCGGTAGACTATTGGCCTACTTGGCGAAGGTTAATAGGATTTTGACATACTTGGGGAAGTCAATAGACTGTGTTCATTTGCTTTGAGGACACAATTAGACAGTACCTAGACAGCACACCAATAGACTGCTTGTTTGATTTAAGCACACCAGTAGACTGTATCGATCTGCCTGGGGCACATCGATAGACTACTGATCTGCTTGGGGCAAACCAGTAGACAGTACTGATCTGTTTTGGGCAGGCCAATAGACTGTATTGATCTGTTTGAGGCACACCAATAGATTGGATTGATCTGTTTGGGGAACACGAATAGACTGTATTGATCTGTTTGGGGAACACCAATAGACTGTATTGATCTGTTTCAGGCACACCAATAGATTGTATTGATCTGTTTTGGCCAGGCCAATAGACTGTATTGATCTGTTTGAGGAACACCAATAGATCATATTGATCTGTTTGGGGCACACCAAAGTTTCATGTGGCACCAGCCATGTCAGCGCTGTAAGTACACCACTTCGGTGGATATTCAAAAACGCGCTATAAAAAGCTAGTCACTCATGTAGAATCACATGCGAGCGCAGTGAGTCTGCTCGAGAGTGGAGAATAGCGCTATATAAAAGCGATCAACAACAACAACACCAGTAGACTATAGTGATCTGTTCGGGGCACACCAATAGACTGTATTCAGTCGAATAGACCGTATTGAT
>JABMCL010001459.1:105000-107500 GCA_018857735.1 Alviniconcha marisindica | reverse complement strand
TGTACGTCGATAGACGGAGTGCGATGCGTGCAGAGGGGTGCGTGATGTCATCCCGCAGTGTAAGTCCTCTGCGTCTGTACCGCCCTGACCAGTGCTCTTCTTGTCCGTTCTCTATGTCTGTACCGCCCTGACCAGTGCTCTTCTTGTCCGTTCTCTATGTCTGCTGCCCGGACCAGTGCTCTTCTTGTCCGTTCTCTGCGTCTGTACCGCCCTGACCAGTGCTCTTCTTGTCCGTTCTCTACGTCTGTACCGCCCTGACCAGTGCTCTTCTTGTCCGTTCTCTACGTCTGTACCGCCCTGACCAGTGCTCTTCTTGTCCGTTCTCTATGTCTGTACCGCCCTGACCAGTGCTCTTCTTGTCCGTTCTCTATGTCTGTACCGCCCTGACCAGTGCTGTTCTTGTCCGTTCTCTATGTCTGCCGCCCTGACCAGTGCTGTTCTTGTCCGTTCTCTACGTCTGTACCGCCCTGACCAGTGCTCTTCTTGTCCGTTCTCTACGTCTGTACCGCCCTGACCAGTGCTCTTCTTGTCCGTTCTCTATGTCTGTACCGCCCTGACCAGTGCTCTTCTTGTCCGTTCTCTATGTCTGTACCGCCCTGACCAGTGCTCTTCTTGTCCGTTCTCTAGTCTGTACCGCCCTGACCAGTGCTCTTCTTGTCCGTTCTCTGCGTCTGTACCGCCCTGACCAGTGCTGTTCTTGTCCGTTCTCTAGTCTGTACCGCCCTGACCAGTGCTCTTCTTGTCCGTTCTCTATGTCTGTCCCGCCCTGACCAGTGCTCTTCTTGTCCGTTCTCTATGTCTGCTGCCCTGACCAGTGCTGTTCTTGTCCGTTCTCTATGTCTGTACCGCCCTGACCAGTGCTCTTCTTGTCCGTTCTCTATGTCTGCTGCCCTGACCAGTGCTGTTCTTGGTCCATTCCTTCTATGTCTGTACCGCCCTGACCAGTGCTGTTCTTGTCCGTTCTCTACGTCTGTACCGCCCTGACCAGTGCTCTTCTTGTCCGTTCTCTATGTCTGCTACGCCCTGACCAGTGCTGTTCTTGTCCGTTCTCTACGTCTGTACCGCCCTGACCAGTGCTCTTCTTGTCCGTTCTCTACGTCTGTACCGCCCTGACCAGTGCTGTTCTTGTCCGTTCTCTATGTCTGTACCGCCCTGACCAGTGCTGTTCTTGTCCGTTCTCTATGTCTGTACCGCCCTGACCAGTGCTGTTCTTGTCCGTTCTCGATGTCTGTACCGCCCTGACCAGTGCTGTTCTTGTCCGTTCTCTATGTCTGTACCGCCCTGACCAGTGCTCTTCTTGTCCATTCTCTATGTCTGTACCGCCCTGACCAGTGCTCTTCTTGTCCGTTCTCTATATCTGCTGCCCTGACCAGTGCTCTTCTTGTCCGTTCTCTATGTCTGTACCGCCCTGACCAGTGCTCTTCTTGTCCGTTCTCTATATCTGCTGCCCTGACCAGTGCTCTTCTTGTCCGTTCTCTGTGTAGGCCAGGCGACCAGCTTCTTTACAGAGAAATAGCACTTCATGTTCAGCGGGTCTTTTTCTTCTTCCTGTCAAGGACTGGGGCTCTGTCACAGCGCTGCAAGTCCTGCTGTGATGTGCGTTTAAAAGGTGGTCACAGTCAGTGCCTTTTTTTGCTACGTGTTATTAAAACCATAATAAGCAATAAATAAGACAGCAAATCTAAAGTTAAGAAGTATATATGACTGTAGCTGTTTGGGTGTTTGGGTGCAACCTGCCACCTGCACTTTTGGCAGAATGACTGGGATCTTTTACGTGCTGCTGCGGTAACACGAGGGAGGAACGGATACCGAATTAAGTCAGCGGAGAAAAGTAACTCTGGAGGGAGGGGGGAAAAAAATCTATAAAAAATCCCGCCGCTCCTGCCGGGGATCGAACCTTTGACCTTTCGATCTCGAGTCCGGCGCAGTACCACTGAGAACACATCCGTCCTGGGGGCGACAGTCCGTGACTCAGAGCTCAGGAGCTGTGTGAAAGTCGAGGTGGCCGTCCTTGGCTCCCCGTCCTAATGAGCCTTACGGTTTCTGTGGACGTAAAGCAGATGATGATGATGGTGATGATGAAGTGATGCTTTAATGTCCTCAGATGTCAGTTGACATATTAGGGACAAGTTGTGACCAACGCCGAAGCACGGTGCCATAAATCTTTACGTCCACGGAAACCAGAAGGCTCGTTAGGACGGACAGCCCAGGACGTCCACCTTCTACTCTTACACAGCTCCTGAACCAAGGACGTAAAGCAACACTGAACCGTGCTTATATAGGTATTGGTCACAGTTTGCCCCTAATATGTCAACCGACATCCGAGGACACGAAGCTCTGCATCATCATCAGTCCGTGACGACGAGCAGGTTCCGTTAGTCTGGCGGCGCTGACTGGCACTGTGAGCGCTGTGCTGTGCGGAAACCAGTGCTCCACCAGACCACAGACTTGACCTAACTGTCCAAGCAAAGTGCTGGGCTCGTCAACGTAACGTTTGCTG
>JABMCL010001459.1:97500-100000 GCA_018857735.1 Alviniconcha marisindica | reverse complement strand
ACACACACACACACACACACACACACACACACACACACACACACACACACACACACCACAGCACGCTCGCATAACAAAAAAGAAAAGAAAAAGAAAAAATAAAATAATGAGAAGAAAAAAAAAGAAAAAACAACAAAAAACTCGGAAGTTATTCTAGAAAAGAGAGTTGGTTTATGCATGGCCACAGCATCGTCGACATGGAAGTGTGAAATCAGACAATGTGCTCTTCACGAGGGGCGGTCTCTAATCGGAGAGATTATTTACTTCCGTTTTAACGTCTTGTCAGCCACACCATTAAAATTCTCATTCACCCTCAGGTGATACTATGCGGTTGAAGAGACGTTAAAATCCAAGAACTGACTAACTAACTAACCGATGAACAAACAGCGTCATAGGTACAACATCTTCAAAACATTTTTCGTACCTAAACCTCTACCCGTTTTGGTTGCTACAGATTCGTTACAACCACTAATGCGGCATAGGAAATACGGCAACAGATCAGAAGGGTTACATTTTTTGACGAAACATGAGTGTAACCTGCACTTGTTTTGGGCCTTAGTATTAACTAACCGTGGCTAAGTGCAAGAAGGCAAACTCACTAGTGGAGTGTCAATTGCTGGACTTGGGACGTGTAAATACGGAATCACGTGAACCTCGTTGATGGTTCACTGACTCGACTGGTATAAATATAACTGAAAGCAAATACCTTGGCATTTGCCCAAAAGACGACAGCCTGATATGTCACTGATGGTTCGTTGCCGGTAGTAGAAATTCTTACTCTTCGCCAAGACGAGAGAGGTAAAGATTTTTTTTTTTTTTTGTATAGCGTCAGAACTTGCTCCAGAAAAATGAATGCCATGTACATTTGCTGAATGTATATTTTTGAATAATTGCTGTGAAAAAATATGTTTCGTAAATTATGTTGACATGCTGGAAATGATGTAGGCCGACTGGCTGTTATGATTTATGAACTATAACAGACAGCGTTGAATTGATTAATTGAAGGCCGTAGACTGTAGTTACTGGGTTGTAACCATTGTCCATTATCACAGGAAGATATGAAAGAGTTACTGAATAAGGAATGAGTGAGGAGAGAATGATGAATCACAGCGACCGGGATAATCAGCCAAACTCAGTATTTGATCTCAAAGGAGAATGACGAAGAAATTAGCAAAGCATTATGATTTACGGCAATGTGTGACCGGGTGCACGGTTGAGGACTGGTGCCGAGAAGACGTCAGGAACGTGGGCTACGTCGGGTACGGACGAGCGACGGACGTCAGTGTTCAGACGGTAGACGGGCGTCTGCCGGACAGTCAGGAGGACCTAGGCCCTTTCCCCTCCAATGTAACTGTTCTCAGGAGGCGAAGGTGATCGCAGACCACTTCGCGAGAACGTCAGTGCTTATGGACAGCACTGTCTTGAGTGTCGTCAACGCCGTGTGTGATTCAGGACCTGTGCTGGGAGAGTTCTGGTCTGACGAGTATGCTGTGTAGTTGGACTCCAGCGTGAGAGTGTGTATGTGTAGTGCTTGGATTCGGAAGCGTGAGTACACGTGTGTTATTGTTAACCTAAATTTAAAGAAAGAACAACCCATCAATCAGTCATAAACTAACTGGCATTTTCTTAGTGTTAACATAAAAGGTCGTAAAGAAAAGAGTTGGTGTTTGTTGAGTGTTGCGCGCACGAGCGTGGCCTTCTAGATTAGTCAGTTTATTTACAGGGGTGCGTTTCTTTACACATTCCGCCATCACCAACGGGGAAAGCTATAACACCAGAGCTCGAGTCCAACCGGTTCATTAGCCATCACCCTGTGACACGTCTTTGACAGGGAAAAAAGTGAATATCAGCACAAGTATCAGTTTAAACTCGTCGACAATCAAAATCAACCAACCAATAAACACATCCTTGATTAAAACAAGTATGATCAGTCTGGAATACATCGACAATCAAAACAAACAAACAAAAAACAAAACGACAAACAAATCCTTGATGCAAAGTTTTTATTATGATCTCTCCTACCTCTTGGGCGAAGCCTGTTTTGAGGTCACAGTTCTTTTAGTTTTAAACATCAAAACTCAGTCAGTCGCTCCGTGGTACATGGACCATTCTTCCCGAACGGAGCCCACAGGCAACAAGAACAAAAGCACACGCACACACATGCACACGCACACGCACACACACACATTCACACACACACACACACACACACACACACACACACACACACACACACACAAAACACACACACACACACACACACACACACACACACACAACACACACACACACATCATCACACCACACACACACACCCACACACCACACACACCACACACACACACACACACACACACACACACACACACACACACACACACACACACACACACACACACACACACACACACACACAAAGCGGGCAACTAGTTCATTTACCAAGCAGAGTAACATAACATCATTACAGTGTGATACACCCACCTAACACAAAGTATCGTTA
>JABMCL010001459.1:92500-95000 GCA_018857735.1 Alviniconcha marisindica | reverse complement strand
CCCTTAAAGGAACTCTCCTCCCCAGGCTAATCCTTTCGCGTGGTTTGAGCGGGTTAGCAGAACATCCTGATCCGCAGTAAATGTGTTGCGATTAAACGGGCCATTGATTTTACGTCGATTTTATCGGGTAACATTTTTGGACACCGTCATTAACACTTGTTTCGTGAGCTCCGTACCGTGTCGTGGGCTCTTTTTCCGCGCGTCATTTTCACTGACGTCATCAAAATGTCTTTAGCGTCATAGCTAGAACACCAGAAAGCTCTCACTTCTGCGGAAGAAATGCATGTGGATTGCAATCGTTTCTGTCACAGACTGTTTTTATTTCTGTGGAATGAACTTTTGATGACGTATTGCAGCATTCTAGAGAAGAAGAAAAGAAAAAAAGAAAAAGAAAAAAATTAAGTCCACGAAAAAAGATGTGGTCTGTTGGGCCAGTCTATTTTATCTCCTAATTATTGGTAATTCTTTTGATATTGTTAACCGGCAGACGAAAAAAAAGAAAGGAAAAAAAAGCGAGACATATCATGACTAAAATAACAGAAATTCGGGAAAGAAATCAACACACAAGGGAGTTAATTAGCGCATGAAAGACGTCACACAAACACAACAACGAAGACCTGAGTCGCCTACGGAAACTCACCTGGCATGCGTGTAAATACATGGTTACATAAACTCCACCAGAGGTACATTAACAAAATCGCTTTTTTGTTGGTTGGTTTGTGTGCGTGCGTGCGTGCGTGCGTGCGTGCGTGCGTGTGTGCGTGCTGTGTGTGTGTGCGTGTGTGTGTGTGTGTGTGTGTGTGTGTGTGTATGTGTGTGTGTGTCTGCGCGTGCGCGCGCGCGTGCGTGTGCGTGTGTGCGTGTGTGTGTGTGTGTGTGTGTGTGTGTGTGTGTGTGTGTATGCGTGTGTGTGTTTGCCACGTCTGAGACGGCTAGTTCCTTTAATACGAAGCAGAAGTGGCAGCCGTGATTGATTAGAGAGGAAGCCACAGACCGTGCAGAACTGCACCGACAACAATGGCTGACAACGCCGATAAAAACGCATCTTTAGCGGGCGACTCTGTCTCGTCTCTGAAGTGCTCCAGCACTCGCAGCGTGGGAATGAAGCTTGTCTACAGTCGATATCGGCCTCGTTGACAATGGAGTCTTTTTATTCTCACTCGGGCGCGTGGTCGACCCGCAGGCAAAACCCAACACCGTCAGCAAAGTTCCCCAGTAGTCCGTCGACACTATCGACTGAATATCTACAGACCTATATTAAGAGGCAGGTGAAAACGGTGTTTCTGCGTCGTTTTTAAAGGCTACAGGAAGTGAGAGTGTGGTTAGCAACTGACGCCGTGTTTGGGTCGGTTGTACCAAACGTGACATGCAAACCGTGACATGGTGGTTTGTCTGTAGCAAACATGCCACGGTAAGCTATAGTCTCTGAGGAACATGGCTTGGCATACTTGTTTGTAGCAAACCTAGCATGGTGGTCTTGTCTGTAGCAAGCATGGCATGGTGGTCTTGTCTGTAGCAGACATAGCATGGTGGACTTGTCTGTAGCAATCATGGCATAGTGGTCTTGTCTGTAGCAGACATAGCATGGTGGTCTTGTCTGTAGCAAGCATGGCATGGTAAGCGTGGCAATAAGACACATAGCATGGTGTGCTTGTTTGTAGCAAACATGACATGGTGGTCTTGTCTGTAGCAAGCATGGCATAGTGGTCTTGTCTGTAGCAAACATGGTATGGTGGTCTTGTCTGTAGCAAGCATGGCATAGTGGTCTTGTCTGTAGTAAGCATGGCATGGTGGTCTTATATGTAGCAAGCATGGCATGGAATCTTATCTGTAGCAAACATGGCATAGTG
This sequence comes from Alviniconcha marisindica, assembly GCA_018857735.1. Lineage (NCBI taxonomy): Eukaryota > Metazoa > Mollusca > Gastropoda > Provannidae > Alviniconcha > Alviniconcha marisindica. The sequence goes on along the minus strand of JABMCL010001459.1, from coordinate 93,150 downwards.
GTCTTGTCTGTAGCAAACATGGTATGATGGTCTTGTCTGTAGCAAGCATGGCATGGTAAGCGTGGCAATAAGACACATAGCATGGTGTGCTTGTTTGTAGCAAACATGACATGGTGGTCTTGTCTGTAGCAAGCATGGCATAGTGGTCTTGTCTGTAGCAAACATGGTATGGTGGTCTTGTCTGTAGCAAGCATGGCATAGTGGTCTTGTCTGTAGTAAGCATGGCATGGTGGTCTTATATGTAGCAAGCATGGCATGGAATCTTATCTGTAGCAAACATGGCATAGTGGTCTTGTCTGTAGCAAACATGGTATGATGGTCTTGTCTGTAGCAAGCATGGCACAGTGGTCTTGTCTGTAGCAAACATAGCATGGTGTGCTTATTTGTAGCAAACATGGTATGGTGGTCTTGTCTGTAGCAAGCATGGCATAGTGGTCTTGTCTGTAGCAAACATGGTATGGTGGTCTTGTCTGTAGCAAACATGACATGGTGGTCTTGTCTGTAGCAAACATGGCATTGTTTGTCTGTAGAAAATGGCATGGATTTGTGTCTAACAAACAGGCATGGTGGCTTTCTGTGTAGCAAAAATGACACGATGAGCTTGTCTGTAGCAAACATTGCGTGAGCTTGTCTGTAGCAAACATTGCGTG
>JABMCL010001459.1:15000-87500 GCA_018857735.1 Alviniconcha marisindica | reverse complement strand
TCATTCTGGAGGGCCTGTCGTAAAATTGTGATGGGTAGACAGGATATGTATTATATTCTATGAGTTACCGGGAATCAGGCTGTGGCAGGTAGGTAGGTAGGTAGGTAGGTAGGTAGGTAGGTAGTGTTGCTTCATGTCCTCAGATGTCAGTTGACATATTAGGGACAAGCTGAGACCAATGCCGAAGCATGTTTCAATATAGCTTTACATCCATGGAAACCAGAAGGCGGACAGCCCAGGACGGCCACCTCGACTCTCACACAGCTCCTGAACTATGAAAACACTGTGTGGCGGGCCACAGTTGCCTTTTATCGCGTTCGTCCGTCCGTCAGTTTCAGACCGGCCAGTGAAAGAGGTTTCCCTTTTCTTTTTCTTGCAGGAAGTACCAAGACATACCAGACGGAAGGCTGCGCATGCGCAACAGACAGCAAACCCTGGAGCGCTATTGCAGCACACGGCGCGGGACTGGGGACCTGGACTCGCCGGACGACTCGGGGGGCGAGCCTCTCTTCAGGTCGAACTCCCTGGTGTCCAAACAGCGCCGCCTGCTCTACTGTCCGGTTGGCAAAGCAGCCTCCACTCTCCTGACGCGGTTTCTCGTCTCCGCCCTGGAAACGGACCCGGTCGTCTCCCCGTACGCCATTTCCATCCAAAAAGCGCTGCGCATGCGCGAGAAGCGTAGCGGAAGTGGGGTTCTGTTCACGCCCCTGAAGAAGCTGGTTGCCGCGGCGGGGGGGCAGGAGAAGCGGTTTCTGGAGAGCTTGACGAGGGTGCTGTTCGTGCGCTGTCCGTTCCGGAGACTGTGGTCGGCCTACGTGGACAAGCTCGTGCTTCCCAACCCCAGCTACTGGCAGGCGTGGGGTGGGCCGGCCATGAACGGGTCCCGAGCACGGTCAGCAGCGACCGACGACGACGGCGACGGCGACGGCGACGGCGACGGCGAGTCTCAGCGAGTCTGGCCCGGCGAGGCGGAGCCGGCGGAAGCCGCGTGGGAAGAGTGCGGCCAAAGCGTGACGTTTTCTCAGTTCCTCCGCTTCGTCCTCAGCGACCTTCACCTCCGGGACGCCCACGTCCGCCCCGTGGCCCGGGAGTGCGCGCCGTGTTACGTCAACTATGACGTCATCGGCCACGTGGAGACGCTGGCGAGCGACGTCCTGCACCTGACCCGCCTGCTGCGGTGGAACGACTCGGCGCTGCGGACGGTCCGGTGGCACGAAGAGCGGGCGACGGACGCCATCAAAGACGGGGTGAGGAACGTCTTCCACAAGTGGCGGCCGCTGATCTCCCGGTGCATGAGCATGGAGGAGGCGGGCAGGCGGCTTTGGCGGGTCTCCCAGATCCGGGGCGTCATCGGCGAGAGGGAGCAGTACCCGTTCGCAGGGAGCGGCGCCCGCCCCCTAGCGGCGGCAGCCGTGGAGCGGGCCTTGCTGGAAGCACGCTCCAGAAGCAGGGGGCAGGGGGAAGAACTCGCGCGCCAGGAGAACTCCGCGTTCCGGGCGGCGTACGGAGCGATCGGTGCGGAGTTGAAGAAGGCGATCAGGAAGGTGTATCGGGCCGACTTTCAGATGTTTGGCTTCGATGCTTTGCTCCACTTGTAGAAAGACGATAGCTAGATAGCTAGATAAGATAGCTAGAGATAGACGGACAGACAGATCGATAGAGAAATATATAGACAGATAGATACACAGATTGATAGATAATAAAAGGTAACTTTTGTACAGCGCTATTCTCTGGTGTACACAAACGCACTGCGCTTTACAACATTTTCCGGATATGTTCTACGTTAAGCGGGAAAAAAGAAAAGGAAAAAAAAAAAAAAAAGAAGAAGAAGGAAAAAAGACGTGGATAATCAACCGTGGTGGTTATTATACCAGGGCGAGAAGAAGAAGAGGAATGACAATTGTACAGTCACACTCCCAGCGCTTCCTCCAAACTCTGCCATAATTGGTTACGCCACTTGGGCACTCTTTATACCCGTGTAGCTGTCCACCGACGCTGTCAGCGCCCTCCGAAAGGTTTGGGTACTGATGTGTGGGTGGGTGTGGGTGGGGGTGTGCAAGCGCGTGTCTCTGTATATGAGTGAGTGAGTGTGTGTGTTTGCTGTACCCATCTATTTTCATTTTTATCTCTAGCTTTTGTTTTGGTTAATGCTCTTTCTCTGTTTTTTCATTGTTTTTGTTTTTGGAAATGCGTACGATTTTGTTTTTCTGTTTGTTTCTTTTTGTTGTATGCACTTGTATTTTATGCTTACTGCCGTGTCTTACCAGATGTTCTTTCACTGATGTTCTTTCAAGTACCCCACTGGGGTTTCTGAAATAAACTACTTGTCTTGACTTGATAAGACTGTGAAAGCAAAGTAACTATGAGGCGCGCCCGTCTCGGATTTAAAAAAAAGAAGAGAAAAAAGTTCCGTCTCGATTCAAAAGATTTTGGTTTTATTTGTGGTGGCGTAAGCATTGTTGACGAGTATAACAGAAACGCCCGGTGTACGTTAATCTCCGGAGCTGTGTGAAAGTCGAGGTGGCCGTCCTGGGCTCCCGTCCCTAATAAGCCTACGGTTTCTGTGGGCGTAAAGGAACACTTCAACCAGCTATAATCTCCCTCTGTATAACCCCCCCCCCCCTCCCCCCCCACCTTTTCTCCCCGTCCCTAATAAGGCTTATGGTTTCTGTGGACATTAAGCATACTTACTTACCTCGATTTGTTCATTACAAACTTACTACTATTTGTAATTTGAGCACCAACGACAAACTGTCCGTTAGCCGACAGTTTTAGGAGACCGATGGGCGTAACCAGTTATGCCACACTCCGAACATCGCTTTCCGGCACCTTCCTCCAAACTCTGCCAGATTTAGTTACGCCACTGAAGGGATACTCTTTATCTCCGCGCAGCTGTCCAGCGACACGGTCAGCGCCCTCCGAAGGTAGGTAGGTAGGTAGGTAGGTAGTGTTGCTTAATGTCCTCAGATGTCAGTTGACATATTAGGGACAAGCTGAGACCAATGCCGAAGCATGATTCAGTATAGCTTTACGTCCACGGAAACCAGAAGGCTCGTTAGGACGGACAGCCCAGGACGGCCACCTCGACTCTCACACAGCTCCTGAACTATGGAAGAGTCGGGTTCGGGTCCTAATATGACTGTAGAACTAGAAGCAACCTAGCGCCAAAGCACGCACGTAAACATGAGACGCATCCACCCCGGGAATTTAAAAAAAAGAAAAGAGTTCCGTCTCGATTCAAACGATTGTGGTTTTATTTGAGCTGGTGTAAACTTTGTTGGCGGCTATAAATGACACGCCTTGTTTTATTTGAGTTGTTTGTAACAAACTTACTACTGTTTGAGCTCCAACAAAAAAACAGTTCGTTAGCTGACAGTTTTCTGGGACCTATGGCGTAACTAAATACGGCAGTGGTTGAAGGAAGGCTGTCGTAAACCAGTGCTTGGAGTTTGCAGTAATGCCAGTGGTTGAGGAAGGATGTCGTAAACCAGTGCTTGGAGTTTGCAGTTATGCCAGTGGTTGAAGGAAGGATGTCGTAAACCAGTGCTTGGAGTTTGCAGTTATGCCAGTGGTTGGAGGAAGGATGTCTTAAACCAGTGCTTGGAGTTTGCAGTTATGCCTGTGGTTGGAGGAAGGATGTCTTAAACCAGTGCTTGGAGTTTGCAGTTATGCCAGTGGTCGGAGGAAGGATGTCGTACACTGACCAGTGCTCGGAGCTTGCTGTACAGTATGAAAGGAGAAACGGTCTGAGATAACACTGAGAAGACACTGTGACAAAGAGAAGGCTGCACTTTGACAGACATGGTTCAGTCCGTACCCCTTGTATGGATCCAAAGTGATATATTATCAGAAAAATGTGAATGGTGTCATTAAAACAAGTGAAAAAACAGAAAAATGTGAATGGTGTCATTAGAACAAAATGATGTCACTGGAACAAAATGATAAACAGAACAATGTGAGTGGTGTCATTAGAACAAAATGATGTCACTGGAACAAAGTGATAAACAGAACAGTGTGAGTGGTGTCATTAGAACAAAATGATGTAAAACTGGGGAAACAAAGTGATAAACAGAACAGTGTGAGTGGTGTCATTAGAACAAAATGATGTCGATAAACAGAATAGTGTGTGGTGTCATTAGAACAAAATGATGTCGATAAACAGAACAGTGTGAGTGGTGTCATTAGAACAAAATGATGTCGATAAACAGAATGTGAGTGGTGTCATTAGAACAAAATGATGTCACTGGAACAAAGTGATAAACAGAACATTGTGAGTGGTGTCATTAGAACAAAATGATGTCGATAAACAGAACAGTGTGAGTGGTGTCATTAGAACAAAATGTCACTGGAACAAAATGATAAACAGAACAGTGTGAGTGGTGTCATTAGAACAAAATGATGCCACTGGAACAAAGTGATAAACAGAACAATGTGAGTGGTTTCATTGGATCCAAACACATAAAAAGATTGAAAAGAACGCTTATTTATTATGACATAGACACACAATCTGCAAATCTTCCGGGTAATCCCCTTCGTCAAGCAACAAAACGACACTTACACAACAGTTAAACGGTTACCGTGACACAGACATACAATCTGCAAATTTACAAGGTAATCCCCTTCGTCAAGCGACAAAACGACACTTAAACAACAGTTAAATGGTTATTATGACACAGACACACAATCTGCAAATTTACAAGGTAATCCCCTTCGTCAAGCGACAAAACGACACTTACACAACAGTTAAACGGTTATTATGACACAGACACACACTCTGAACATTTTCGGGGTAATCCCCTTCATCAAGCGACAAAACGACACTTTAACAGTTAAACGGTTAAAAAACGATGAAAAATGAGATGACTTATCTTCTGTTTGGTTGAGTTGTTGTTTACTTGTCCAGTACTTGGAAGATTAATGTAGCAGACTGTGTGCCTATGTCATAACAAATAAGCGTTCTTTTGGATCTTTTATGTGTTTGGATCTTGTTTTAAAACGCTAGCAGTCATTCTTGTTTCAGATTTTGTTGTTGGTAGTGTCATTAGAATAAAATGATGTCACTGGAACATAGTGATATTATGGGAACAATGCCGGTGGCGTCATTACAACAAAATGATGGCAGCGGAACACAGTGCGTGATGACGTCACAGGAAGAATGCCGGGTGGTGTCATGGGAACAGTGATATGCTGTCAGAAACAGATGCATTTTGCAGGCTGTTGGTGATTGCAAGTATACTTTCTGCCCTGCTTATGAGACCAAACAACTATTAGATCGACGTACACATTTGTTAGTGTTTCCTTTTTTTGTGATCAGTATTAGTATATATTTTTATGCAGTAAAAATCCTGCTTATATATTGTTACATGTTCCGCTGTGTTTCTGTGAGTCCATTTTACTCTGCTAACTCTGCATGCACGTGCGCACACACACACACACACCCTACACACAATTATAACCACATATAGACACATGCAAGCACACAACCACACAAGAACTGAAAAAAGCAACACTTTTAGTGCAATCAACTGGATACCAAAAAAAGAAAAAAGAAAAAAATCCAAACCGGGAGATAATACAAAAACAGACCGTGTACATAACACACATATAAATAAGTAATGCCGTTTAAAAACAAATCAACCAGGGGAAAAAAGCGTTGCAATTAGAAATCCTGAGAAGAGAAATAACTGAGACTTCTTTTCCGTCACTGGTTTCATTATGAGAACAATTCCGTTTAACCCTGGTCAGTTATCAGTGGACACTCCCTTTGCCCCCACCCTCAAAGCGCTTGTGTGTCATGATACTCTAACTGATGTTAGACTGTGAAATGAGCCGCTGGGAGAAAACGAAACGTTTCTTACAGTGGTACAATCTGTCCCACTTCCGCGTTTCCTCTATGAGCATAGTGTGCGACTGTAGTGACATCTCTGGCCTTGGCCCACCTATTCCCCTACAAAAAGGTAGGTAGGTATTGATGCTTAATGTCCTCAGATGTCAGTTGACATATTAGGGACAAGCTGAGACAATGCCGAAGCATGGTTCAATATAGCTTTACATCCACGGAAACCAGAAGGCTCGTTAGGACGGACAGCCCAGGACGGCCACCTCGACTCTCGCACAGCTCCTGAACTATGATACCTACAAAAAGGTGTGATGAAAGAACAGACTAAACATTTTCACAGTCAAAAAGAATCGGGTGTTTTTTTTGCTGCTGAAGGAATGGAAGAAAACAGACCCTTTTCATTACCTGCTTTCATGCCAGTCCAACTTCAAAATCTGGAAGAGATAACCTGATCCACTCCAGGCTACTACCATATAAAAGTGTGACGGGTGCGATTTACCAGACGGGAGGAACTTGCTTTTAGCATCTGCACTACCCAAGCACCAGACCAAAGGTCAGCAATGCGTTGAAATCTGAGTGTACCACTTTAAAAATACATCACTGAAATTGACTCGTTTGACTGTCAAAAACTCAAGTCACGGAGCTGAGCAAAAAGAACTATCAGAATCAAAAGACACTATGAATATGATCAGCCAATGGTCTAAAATCAAGTCACTGAGCTGAGCAAAAGGAACTATCAGAATCCCAAAACACTATGAATATGATCAGGCGACAGTCTAAAGGAAAAAAGAGGAGTGCATGCACTATCAGTATCACTCAACTGCGGTAAAAAATTAAAACACAAATACACAAGGTCAAAAAAATTAATGAATAATGTTCACAGCAAGGCGTTTAAAAAAATCCATTGACAGACACTTTGACTTACTCTGCTGGGTACATTTACTCTGAGGTCTAAATCACAGAATCATGTTTTAGATGCTGACATAACCCTGACCTCTTTCATGGATAGGTACTCTGTCGCTAGTGTCAGTCTAATAACAGCATTGTGCTACCAGTTTCCAGTTCTGAATAAAAAAAAAAAGAAAACTTAATAACAAACACTGAATTTGAAGAATAAATATTATGTCTGAAACACTTATAGCACACAATTTCGAGCATAAGAAAAAAGACTTCAAAAGATATTTACAAAAACATGCTTTTTTTTCTCATTTTTCATAATCTGTCACTGAACAACAATAACAACAACAACAACAACAAAACACACAAAGAAACAAACAACAACCCACACACACAAAAAACACAACAAACGGGTCAAGCACCTGGGTGACTGGCATTCAAAACAGGAAAATACAGCTTCTAGTTACACCTTCACTCTCCAGTAATGCTGAAAATGGACCATTAATTGCCACACAGAAAATTATATAAGAACATTGTAAAGCTCACTGTACTGAAGTTATCACTGTACAAAGTTTGAAAGCTTTTGCTTAACCAGAGCCTGAAAATAAACAGTACATTGCCACTTAAGGAATCAGGTAGGCACTCAATCAGTGTCGCTACAAGTGCTATGGAGGAGATATTCAAAACTCAAGGTTACGTGCATGATCCAGTTGAGGACGGCTATTAACTGAATAGGTTTACAATAAGATACCCAGAAACAGAGTTTTCAGTCTGGAGCAGACGGCACTGCAATGCCCTGAAATTCCAGTCAAAGTCACTGAAAGTGGTATGCGTGGACGAACTCGAGAAGTACTACCACCATGCAAAGTCTTGCACAGTTATTGATGCTAAATCATACAGTGTCCAGTGTCAAGGTTTGTGCCATGGCAGACTGACTGGCTGTACTACAGGCTGGCATACTAGCTGAACACACATCTCTAATATATATATATATATAAATAGTTTATAAATAGACAACAAATCTCACAGAGATTTCACAACCTCAAACTACAAATCAATATTACTATGAATCCACTCTAACGCCTACCATATATATATATATATATATAATACACTTAAATTTAAGGCAAAAGAATTTAAAAAAGAAACAAACACAAAGCGAAGATATGAAAAATACAAGTAAACAAATACATAAGTACATAAAGTAACAACAGCAACAATACTGTAAAAGAAAGAGCTAAAAAAAAAAAAAATCTAAAAAAATATCGACACACCTGCACACAAAGAAAGAAACCTAGACATCTCCACAACATTAAAGTATGGTACACCTGTTCCAGTGAATCTCTACTGCAGTTGTGTTGCTGGCTGTACAGTATGGATACACAAAGAAGTATGTTAAATCCGGTACATTTCACCACTCTTTAGTTGAGCTTGACGTGGCAGAAACAATGTGTGCTTTTGACGGACTTTCCTGCAGTCTTGTAATATATATATATATATGTGTGTGTTCATGTCAAGCAAACTGCCCCTGGCAGAGCCGGATGAAAGGCTAGGTAGGTAGGTAGAGTTGCTTAATGTCCTCAGATGTCAGTTGACATATTAGGGAGAAGCTGAGACCAATGCCAAAGCATGGTTCAGTATAGCTTTACGTCCATGGAAACCAGAAGGCTCGTTAGGACGGACAGCCCAGGACAGCCACCTCAACTCTCACACAGCACCTGAACTATGATGAAAGGCTACATGTCTTGTTCCTTGAAAATATTCAGTCTGTTACAACATTGCGGTGTTTCTCTTTCCACTATTACATACATAATAGTCAGATCCACATTTTCCTTGAAAATATTCAGTATGTTACAACAGTGTGGTGTTTCTCTTTCCACTATTACATACATATTAGTCAGGTCCCCATTTTCCTTGAAAATATTCAGTCTGTTACAACAGTGTGGTGTTTCTCTTTCCACTATTACAGACATATTAGTCAGAAAATATTCAGTCTGTTACAACTGTGTGGTGTTTCTCTTTCCACTATTACATTGCTGGCAAAGAACGGAGTCTAGGGTGATGGTTGGGCCGCTTCCTTTGCTGGGAGGGTAAATTGTGCCTGAACCTATGAAATCTCTGATTTTCATGCAACAATTCTACACACACAAAAAGATAGTTACCCCAAATTACAATCAAAAAGGGGGGAAAACAAGAGAAACTAATGTTAAGCGGGCTTGCATTTAAAATGTATCAAACAAAAACCACACACACAAGAGCAGTTTACAGAAACTCTGAATTAAGATTGTCAACACTACAGCTCACTACAAAGTGTAAGCTAGTAATTGTATCACACACAGGGAAAAAGAAGCAAATAAATAACTCTGGTCAAACCAGAAAGGTCTCTGAACCAACACACATGCATAATTATTAATTGTACACGCAGCAACAGTCCAAAATCAAGAACACTGTGTATAAAATTGGCAACTGTGTCATTGAAATAAGCCAGGGTCAACGTAGTGACAACTGCCAGCGTACATCACATGGTATCACTCAGAACAAAGGTCAAGGCATGAATATCCTGCTAACAGAATCAAATGATAACAAAAACAGAAGTAGGTCAAAATTGGGACTGTGCACACTGTCGCACTTCCGTCAGTCTCAGACACAATCCTAAAACAGAGATGGATTGTATGAAGAGTGGACTTGTGTGTACAACACTCTTTCAGAGAAGCACACCAAAGTTAGGACTGCACGCTGTCATACTTCAGTCTCAGACACAATCCTAAAACAGAGATGGATTGTATGAAGAGTGGACTTGTGTGTACAACACTCTTTCAGAGAAGCACACCAAAGTTAGGACTGCATGCTGTCATACTTCAGTCTCAGACACAATCCTAAAACGAAGGTGGATTGTATGAAGAGTGGACTTGTGAGTACAACAGACTCTTTCAGAGAAGCACACCAAAGTCAGGACTGCACGCTGTCACGCTTCAGTCAATGTCAGGCACAACTCTACTGTCAGACACAGTTCTGTTGTCAGACACAGTTCTACCAAAGAGACGGGTGGCATGAATATGGAACTTGCGTGTACACACATATACCACCAACAGCCCAGCAAAGGTAATGGACGCTGAGGCAAGAGGGACTGTCCAAGGATACCAGTTCACTAGGAGCCCTTGCTAAACTGTAAAAAAGGTGCCTTCTCGTTTGACTTTAGTGCAAAACTATGAGGAGAAAAACATGTCTTCTCGTTTGACTTTAGTGCAAAACTATGAGGAGAAAAACATGTCTTCTCGTCTGACTTTAGTGCAAAACTATGAGGAGAAAAACGTGTCTTCTCGTCTGACTTTAGTGCAAAACTATGAGGAGAAAAATGTGTCTTCTCGTTTGACTTTAGTACAAAACTATGAGGAGAAAAACGTGTCTTCTCGTTTGACTTTAGTGCAAAACTATGAGGAGACAAACAATCTTTGGGTCGGCTTTTGGCTTTGGGGGGAGGGAGGCTTGGGAGAGAGGGCTGGGGGGTAGGTGCCTGGACAGGTGGGGGTAGCAGTTTCCTGAGTGGCTGCTTGAGGAAAGTGATGGTTAGGGTCAAGTGGGGTGGGAGTGGGTGGGGAGGGGGGGGGGGGGGGGGGGGCTATATTCCAGTTAGCTTTACTGGACATGGATCGCAACTTGCGGATACATCAGGTTTACTCACTCTGTCCCATCCAGGTTCAAATCAATGGCATTTCTCCAGAAAACCAACAACAACAACAACAACCCTGCATATAAATTATACAGTTTCACACAACTAAAACCTGTGCTAGGGTAGAGAGTTTACCTGGTAATCAAACTATGAAAACTGATAACTAGGCTGTTAAAGCTGATAACTCACTGTGACGCTGATGCCGTTCACAAATTAGTATTTACAACCGCCATACGCGTAAATTTGAGCCAAACTGTCGCCACACACAATACCACCCCCACCCCAAAACAACAGCAACGAAACAAACCAGTTCAGTCTCGTACACAAACTTGACAAAGGCAGCAACCCAATATTCTGCGTGGCACTCCCCTTCACAATGCGGCACCACCATACCAAGTTTGGCTACAAAAGGTTCAGGAGTTCAGATAATCTCTTTTGGACAAAGCACAGACAGACACACAAACAGATGGACAGAGTAATTCCAGCCCCCCCCCCCCCCCCCCTCCCCCCATTTGTTAAGAGGGTATGCTGAAGCAGTATGACTGAAAATGAGGACAATCATCAAAAAGCTCAATTGATTCACGCTCAAAACTGTAATACATGAATTACACCCAAGTGCTTGCATAAAAACTTAATAGAATGGAATACAAGGGAAGCAATTTTAACAAAAGCTGGGGTGAAGAGAGTAATAATCTTTTCTTTTTTTAAAACTATATTTAGCTAGTGTGACTACACTAACTCAGTACTTAGTAGCAGCTGCGACCTTGAATATAAGTCAAGGTCACTGAGACCAATGTGAACAGACATATCCCAGAAATCCCACAGACTATTATCATAAAAAGTTGAACATTTCAATAGAATCTCATGACAAAAGTCAGTTTCTAAGGTTTGTGGTGAGCCTGGAAATGTCTCAATGATCCTTAAGTACATACAACAGTCACAATCACTAAAACAAACAAAACGTTTGCTATGCACATGATCTTGTACATGATCTCGAAAATTAAACTTTAACTTTGACCTCCCAATGCCAGCGCCCTTGGAACTAGACCAAGGGCAAAACAAAAAAAATCTAAATAAATGGGACAAATGGCTAAGTTCAATAAAGCTTGTTGTCAGGCAAAGCTGCACTAGCTTTGCCTGGAGAGAAGCCAAGGCTGTAACGACTTTCCCTACAGCCGACTGCCTTGATCAATACCGTGATGGTCGCACGGACTGCCCTGATCTTTTTTCTCCAGTCAAAAGAGCTGTGTACCTCAGGCAAACTTGTCGGCAGTTATGACAACCATTTTTGCAAGAAGCCTAACTGGCAAGACCAGACCTACAGCGGCAAACAGTGAAGAAAACCACACACACACTTTAGCCATACTGGTTACTGTACTGCACTACCCCCCCCCCCCCGCCAACTGAATTCTACAAACCACACACACACTTTAACCATACTGGTTACTACCCCCCCTCCTCACCTTATTGAATTCCACAAAACACACACTTTAACCATACTGGTTACTACCCCCCCCCCCCCCTCCTCACCTTATTGAATTCCACAAAACACTTTAACCATACTGGTTACTACCCCCCCTCCTCACCTTATTGAATTCCACAAAACACACACTTTAACCATACTGGTTACTACCCCCTCTGCCCCCCTCCCCCTTATTAAATTCCACACAACTGTCACTGAGTACATGGAAAATGGCATGCTAATCACTCTTTCCTCCGGGATCAAAACACAACACAAAACTCAGTTTGCACTGCAGAGCCTGACGAAGGCTGCGACACCCGCAAACAGGATGGCCGCTCCTCATTGTCCAGAGAGACTGGTGGTGACTGGCTGCATGCAGCGCCCTCGTCTCGCTGCTCTCACGCCTTCACACGCAGCCGTCCTGTGGCGGCTGCGTCCAGCCACCTGGTGGTGGTGGTGGTGGTGGTGCTCAGACCTTGTCGCCCTCCGCCTCCACTTCACTGACGTGGGCCAGCTCGACGTCGGTGGAGTAGGCCTCTGCTGTGTGCTTGGCCAAGATGCGCAGCAAGGGGCGCAGTTTGAGCCACCATTGCACCAGGGGGATGCGGTTTCTGCACAAACAGGGAGACAGCAGACACAAGCTTCTGTCAGATCTGCTGTGATCATAAAGCAGTTCCCACACAGACACAGAAACAGGTCTGTTTCAGACTCTTCGTATTGCAACTGACATACAGACACAGAACAGAAACAAACTTCTGGTGTGTTTTTTTGCTGTAGTTTGAGCCACCACTGCACCAGGGGGATGCGGTTTCTGCACAAACAGGGAGACAGCAGACACAAGCTTCTGTCAGATCCGCCGTGATCATGCTGCAGTTCCCACACAGGCTCAGAAACATGTCTGTTTCAGACTCTTCATATTGCAACTGACATACAGACACAGAACAGAAACAAACTTCTGTCAGATCCTTCATTGTGCAATTCCCACACAGACACAGAAACAGGTTTGTTTCAGACTCTTTGTATTGCAACTGACATACAGACACAGAACAGAAACAAACTTTTGTCAGATCCTTCATTGTGCAGTTCCCACACAGGCACAGAAACAAATCTATTTCAGACTCTTTGTATTGCAACTGACATACAGAGACAGAATAGAAACAAACTTCTGTCAGATCTTTCATTGTGCAGTTCCCACACAGACACAGAAACAAATCTATTTCAGACTCTTTGTATTGCAAATGACATACAGAGACAGAACAGAAACAAACTTCTGTCAGATCCTTCATTGTGCAGTTCCCACACAGACACAGAAACAAATCTATTTCAGACTCTTTGTATTGCAACTGACATACAGAGACAGAATAGAAACACACTTCTGTCAGATCCTTCATTGTGCAGTTCCCACACAGGCACAGAAACAAATCTGTTTCAGACTCTTTGTATTGCAACTGACACACACACACACACACACACACACACACACACACACACACACACACACACACACACAGAAGAGACACAAACTTCTGTCAGATCTGCCACAGTGCAGTTCCCACACAGACGCAGAAACAAATCTGCTTCAGACTCTTCATAATGCAACTGACACAGAGAACAGAACAGAAACAAATCTGCTTCAGACTCTTCATAATGCAACTGACACAGAGAACAGAACAGAAACAAATCTGCTTCAGACTCTTCATAATGCAACTGACCCAGAGAACAGAACAGAAACAAATCTGCTTCCGACTCTTCATAATGCAACTGACCCAGAGAACAGAACAGAAACAAATCTGCTTCCGACTCTTCATAATGCAACTGACCCAGAGAACAGAACAGAAACAAATCTGCTTCCGACTCTTCATAATGCAACTGACACAGAGAACAGAACAGAAACAAATCTGCTTCAGACTCTTCATAATGCAACTGACACAGAGAACAGAACCGAAACAAATCTGTGCCCAGCTCATAATGCACTTGACGCACAGACACACAACAAAACAAAAGTCTTTGTCCGACTTTCCATCGCGCAATTCCCACACAAAGCAAACAAAAGTTACACAAACAAGTCCATGTTAGACCCCTCACAGTGTTATGTATGAGCAACGGCAACAAAATACATTCCACACCTCTCATGGTGCAAATGCAGACAACAGAAAAAAGATCCATGACAGCCCCTCCCATGGTGTAACTTCTATGCAGACAGGGACATTTAAGTTTACATGAAACTTCTCACGCAGGAACAAGTACCACACTTCTGACCCAGTATTGAGCAATTTCAACAACACAAAGAAACACTGGCCATGCTGGCAGGTGAGGTGGCTACAAAATGGACAGGTGAAGTGGCTATGAACTATACTGACAGGAGAAGTGGCTACAAACTTGACTGACAGGTGAAGTGGCTATGAACAGTACAGGCAGGTGAAGTGGCTATGAACAGTATTGACAGGTGAAGTGGCTATGAACTATACTGACAGGTGAAGTGGCTATGAACTATACTGACAGGTGAAGTGGCTATGATAGTATGAACAGCAATGACAGGCGAAGTGGCTATGAACAGCACTGACAGATGAAGTGGCTATGAACAGCAATGACAGGCGAAGTGGCTATGAACAGCGCTGACAGGTGAAATGGCTATGATCAGCGCTGACAGGTGAAGTGGCTATGAACAGTACTGACAGGTGAAGTGGCTATGAACAGCACTTACAGGTGAAGTGGCTATGAACTATACTGACAGGTGAAGTGGCTATGATAGTATGAACAGCAATGACAGGCGAAGTGGCTATGAACAGCACTGACAGATGAAGTGGCTATGAACAGCAATGACAGGTGAAATGGCTATGATCAGCGCTGACAGGTGAAGTGGCTATGAACAGTACTGACAGGTGAAGTGGCTATGAACAGCACTTACAGGTGAAGTGGCTATGAACTATACTGACAGGTGAAGTGGCTATGATAGTATGAACAGCAATGACAGGCGAAGTGGCTATGAACAGCAATGACAGGCGATGTGGCTATGAACAGCACTGACAGGTGAAGTGGCTATGAACTATACTGACAGGTGAAGCGGCTATGATAGTAATTAGTATGAACAGCAATGACAGGTGAAGTGGCTATGAACAGCACTGACAGGTGAAGTGGCTATGAACAGTACTGACAGGTGAAGTGGCAATGAACAGCGCTGACAGGCGAAGTGGCTATGAACAGCACTGACAGGTGAAGTGGCTATGGACAGTACTGACAGGTGAAGTGGCTATGAACTGGCAGGTGAAGCTTTGCTGTCCCCTGCTCAGGTGGGAAGACTCCACAGAGATAACGCTGCACTATTACAGCAGATAACTGGGTCACACAAGACATGTACATGGCACAAAGACAAGCAACTGAGTTACACAAAGTAGCACAAGAATAGCAGCGGGTCACAAGACATTTACACAGCACAAGGACAAGCTACTGAGTTACACAAAGTAGCACAAAGGATAGCAACTGGGTCACACAAAACAGTTACACAAAGTAGCATAAGGACAGCAACAACTGGCTCACACAAAGCAGGTACATAAAGCAGCACAAGGACAGCAACTGGGTCACACAAAGCAGGTACACAAAGCTACACCCACAACTCATCACAAGGCATTTACACAAATTCCCACCAGAACATCTGGATCACACATGGCAGCTGCACAAAGTCCTACCAAGACAACTGGGTCACACAAAGCACACAAAAAACATGCAAGGACAACTGGGTCACGCAAGGCACATATGTCACAAACTATCAGCCACAACACAACAAGGCATTTACACAATAAGCCCACCAGGACAACTGGGTCACAAAGGCACTTACAAAAAACACAACCAGGACAACTGGGTCACACAGCATCACACACCAAAAAACAAAAACAAAAACTGTCACGGCCACAAGACAACGAGCCATGGTATCAAGGCATTTACCACACACACACACCCCCCCCACACACACAACAAACAAATAACACACACCACCAGCGAACAACTGGTTACAGCACAGACACCAACACAGACAACACACAAAACAAACACCAACAACTGGCACACAAGGCCACTTCAACACAACACACACACAAACACACACACACAGACAACTAGCACACACACTTCTACACAAAACACAGACATCACACAAGCTACAAACTACAGGACAAGCAAAATCAACACCAAGGACAACTGGGTCATCACAGCCCAGTCACAAACACATGGTCAAAACACACAAAACAACACCACCGGCAACTGGGTCATACAAGGCATTTCACAATCACCAGATTGGTACACAGACCACACACAGTCTACAAGACACTGTCACACACACAAAACACAACACACAGGCACAATGGTCACACAACACATGAAAAAAACACACAGGACAACTGAGTCATCACAAGGCATACACAACACACCACCACACAGGCAATGCGCGTCACAACACCTCAAACACAACACACACACAGGCAAGGTCAAGACCTACAACCCAAACAACACACACAGGCATGGGTCACATCACAACACTATACAACACACCACCACAGGCTCTCTCACACACTGCACACGAGCACAAAACAGGCACAACTGAGGCACACACAAGGCAACATACACAAACATCAGGTTTGATGGTTCCATCATCAATGGTCCATAACCACAGACGAGGCAAAATTCTGCACATCACCTAGCAGACAACACCACCGGGAGCTAATGGTCTCACAACACCTGCAGCTGATACCACACCACAACAGGCATGAGGTCTAAATGATGTCTGTTCACAATCACCTGCATGAACTGGTAGCAACACTACCACCACAGGCATGAGGTCTAAATGATGTCTGTTCACAATCACCTGCATGAACTGGTAGCAACACTACCACCACAGGCATGAGGTCTAAATGACGTCTGTTCACAATCACCTGCATGAATTGGTAGCAACACTAACCACCACAGGCATGAGGTCTAAATGACGTCTGTTCACAATCACCTGCATGAATTGGTAGCAACACTACCACCACAGGCATGAGGTCTAAATGACGTCTGTTCACAATCACCTGCATGAATGGTAGCAACAGTACCACCACAGGCATGAGGTCTAAATGATGTCTGTTCACAATCACCTGCATGAATTGGTAGCAACACTACCACCACAGGCATGAGGTCTAAATGATGTCTGTTCACAATCACCTGCATGAACTGGTAGCAACAGTACCACCACAGGCATGAGGTCTAAATGATGTCTGTTCACAATCACCTGCATGAATTGGTAGCAACACTACCACCACAGGCATGAGGTCTAAATGACGTCTGTTCACAATCACCTGCATGAATTGGTAGCAACACTACCACCACAGGCATGAGGTCTAAATGACGTCTGTTCACAATCACCTGCATGAATGGTAGCAACATACCACCACAGGCATGAGGTCTAAATGATGTCTGTTCACAATCACCTGCATGAATTGGTAGCAACATACCACCACAGGCATGAGGTCTAAATGACGTCTGTTCACAATCACCTGCATGAATTGGTAGCAACAGTACCACCACAGGCATGAGGTCTAAATGATGTCTGTTCACAATCACCTGCATGAATTGGTAGCAACAGTACCACCACAGGCATGAGGTCTAAATGAATGTCTGTTCACAATCACCTGCATGCATTGGTAGCAACAGTACCACCACAGGCATGAGGTCTAAATGAGTCTGTTCACAATCACCTGCATGCATTGGTAGCAACATACCACCACAGGCATGAGGCTAAATGAGTCTGTTCACAATCACCTGCATGCATTGGTAGCAACAGTACCACCACAGGCATGAGGTCTAAATGATGTCTGTTCACAATCAACTGCATGCATTGGTAGCAACAGTACCACCACAGGCATGAGGTCAGTAAATGAGTCTGTTCACAATCACCTGCATGCATTGGTAGCAACAGTACCACCACAGGCATGAGGTCTAAATGACGTCTGTTCACAATCACCTGCATGCATTGGTAGCAACAGTACCACCACAGGCATGAGGTCTAAATGACGTCTGTTCACAATCAACAGCATGCATTGGTAGCAACAGTAATCAGCTGCACACATCTGTAGCAACAGTACCACCACAGGCATGAGGTCTAAATGATGTCTGTTCACAATCAACCGCACGCATCGGTAGCAACAGTAATCAGCTGCACACATCTGTAGCAACAGTACCACCACAGGCATGAGGTCTAAATGACGTCTGTTCACAATCACCTGCATGCATTGGTAGCAACAGTACCACCACAGGCATGTGGTCTAAATCAGTAAATGATGTCTGTTCACAATCACCTGCATGCATTGGTAGCAACACTACCACCACAGGCATGAGGTCTAAATGATGTCTGTTCACAATCACCTGCATGCATTGGTAGCAACAGTACCACCACAGGCATGAGGTCTAAATGATGTCTGTTCACAATCAACTGCATGCATTGGTAGCAACAGTACCACCACAGGTATGAGGTCTAAATGATGTCTATTCACAATCAGCCGCATACAGTGGTAGTAACAGTAATCACCTGCGTACATTGGTAGCAACAGTACCACCACAGGTATGAGGTCTAAATGATGTCTATTCACAATCAACCGCACACATTGGTAGCAACAGTACCACCACAGGTATGAGGTCTAAATGATGTCTGTTCACAATCAACCGCACACATCGGTAGCAACAGTACCACCACAGGTATGAGGTCTAACTGTCCAAACGCACTTTCATAACACTTCTCAATCAGCCACACACATCTGTAGCAACAGTACCACCACAGGCATGAGGTCTAAATGATCTTTGCTTGTAATTAGCCGCAGAGAATTCACCATCCACACACACTTTCATAACACAGTTACATGGGTACATACCGTCTCTGAAATTTGATTCATTCACCACAGGCATGAGGTCCAAATGATCTTTGCTTGTAACTTGCCACATACACTTCACTGTCCAAATGCACTTCATAACACAGTTACGCAGGTACCTACCGTCTCTGAGATTTGATTCAATCAGCTCCTTGAACCACTGGACACTCTTGGCGGCCATCTTGGCGCCGTAGTTGCGATCGAAGGAGGTACCTACCGTCTCTGAGATTTGATTCAATCAGCTCCTTGAACCACTGGACACTCTTGGCGGCCATCTTGGTGCCGTAGTTGCGATCGAAGGAGGTACCTACCGTCACTGAGATTTGATTCAATCAGCTCCTTGAACCACTGGACACTCTTGGCGGCCATCTTGGTGCCGTAGTTGCGATCGAAGGGGGACGGCACTCCTCCCTGCTGCATGTGACCAAGCACGTTCAAGCGCACGGAGAAGACCCCCTTGCCCTCCTCCGCAAACAGCTGGTGGATGAACTCAGTGGTGTAGTTTGGATTGGCACACTCATTCCTGCAAAACAAAAGCATTTCTTCAGGTTTTCAGCCCTGACCAAAGGAAAAATCTGCAAAGAAAACAGGGGCCACTGAAACTGTTGCTCAGACCTGCTGACCATTTTTATTTGTTTTATAAAACAAAAGCAAAATAGGATGATTTTTTTTTTAAATACCCCTCCCCCCCCCCCCCCCCCCCCCCTCCCCCATCCCCAACAGAAACAGGAAGATCAAATGTCCAAGTAATTCATGTTTTAAGTAAAAAGAAATAAACAAACAAAAAACCCAATTCCATCTCCCCCTCCCCTAAAACAGCAAGAACAAATGTTCAAGTGATTCATGTTTAAGGAAAAAGAAAGAAACAAAAAACCAACCCCATCTCCCCCTCCCCTGAAACAGGAAGAACAAATGTTCAAATGACTCATGTTCAAAGGGAAAAGAAACAAACAAGAAAGAATGCACAATGGTAACAAAAATACAAAAAAATGCTCAGGCAGCTGGCATTCAAAATGTAAAAACAAAACAAAATACACATGAATAATATAAACAAATACACCTTCTTGCCCTGTTAGCCACACCATGTGAAGGGTGGATGGCCACACTAACCACACAGTCAACCAACCTAGATGGCCTTAGAGGTATCTTGACAGCAGAGTGGCCTGTTAGCCAGACCATGTGAAGGGTGGATGGCCACACTAACCACACAGTCAACCACCCAAAACGGCCTTAGAGGTATCTTGACAGCAGAGTGGCCTGTTAGCCAGACCATGTGAAGGGTGGATGGCCACACTAACCACACAGTCAACCAACCAAGATGGCCTTAGAGGTATCTTGACTGTAATGTGGTTCTAAAAGGACCATGTGAAGGGTGGATGGCCACATTAACCACACAGTCAACCAACCAAGATGGCCTTAGAGGTATCTTGACTGTAGTTTGGTTCTAAAAGGACCATGTGAAGGGTGGATGGCCACATTAACCACACAGTCAACCAACCAAGATGGCCTTAGAGGTATCTTGACTGTAGTGTGGTTCTAAAAGGACCATGTGAAAGGTGGATGGCCACATTAACCACACAGTCAACCAGCAAAAATGGCCTTAGAGGTATCTTGACTGTAGTGTGGTTCTAAAAGGACCATGTGAAGGGTGGATGGCCACATTAACCACACAGTCAACCAACCAAGATGGCCTTGGAGGTATCTTGACTGTAGTGTGGTTCTAAAAGGACCATGTGAAGGGTGGATGGCCACACTAACCAGTCAACTAGCCAAAACAGCCATAGACGTATCTTGACAGTTGAGTGGCCCTGTTAGCCAGACCATGTGATGGGTGGATGGCCACACTAACCACCCACTCAACCAACCAAAATGGCCTTAAATGTATCTTGACAGCTGAGTGGCCCTGTTAGCCATACTATGTGAAGGGTCAACCAACCAAAATGACCTTAGAGGTATCTTGACAGTTGAGTGGCCCTGTTAGCCAGACCATGTGAAGGGTGGATGGCCACACTAACCACACAGTTAACCAACCAAAATGACCTGAGAGGTATCTTGACAGTTGAGTGGCCCTGTTAGCCAGACCATGTGAAGGGTGGATGGCCACATTAAGCACACAGTTAACCAAACAAAATGACCCTAAAGGTATCTTGACAGTTGAGTGGCCCTATTAGCCAGACCATGTGAAGGGTGGATGGCCACAATAACCAAACAATTAACCAACCAAGACGACCTTAGACGTATCTTGACAGCTGAGTGGCCCTATTAGCCAGACCATGTGAAGGGCGGATGGCCACACTAACCACACAGTCAACCAACCAAAACGGCCTTAGAGGTATTTTGACTGTTGAGTACATGGCCCTGTTAGCCAGACCATGTGAAGTGTGGATGGCCACACTAACCAGACAACCAAGCAACACAGCCTTGTGGTATCTTGACTGCAGCGTGGCCCCAAAAGGACTAAGTGAGGGGCAGATGCTTGGTAGTGGGTGGCCACACAGTCAACCAACTCACTGGCCGTGTTCCCTCTGCGGCCAAAGGCTTCATATTAAAAAACTGTATCCCTCACACACTGGTAAACTGTAGGTCGTGCATGCGGATCAATATGAGAAAAATGGAGAGAGAAAAACGGAGAAAAAAACTGCACAACAAAACCCAACTGTAACAAACAAATCAACAATGAAACTAAAATGGGAGCAATGACAAGTCACCCTCCACATCTGTAATCTGATCTGTGCAACAAAAGAGTAAACACTCAGATGACTCACATTCATACCTGCAGACGTGCACATCTACACACTTGAAACAAGTTAGCATCACATTTACATTCGCAAACGCATACACATCCCATTAAATACGGAATACATGGATGCTGAAGTCCAAAACAGCACTATATGCTACTTACTGCGTTTGAATTGAATTGTATATATATATATATATATATTATATATAACTTGGTGACAAATGCAGCGTTGAATGTCCACTGTCTGATGCTGCTGTGACATCGACATGCAGTCATGGTACCTGACAGTGGTATGAATGGGTACTATCATGACACCCACATGAGGTTGGTGGCTGTAGCTGGGGTCAGCAAGAAAAGGCCCAGAACAGATGCTGAACTCACACTACAAGGCCAGGGGTCGCAGAAGCAAGCATGCATGGTGTGTATGGTGAAGGCTGAAAAGGTGTGTGGCTGTGTGTGGCTATTTGATGCGTGTGTATATAAACGGTGCCTGTAATTTTATATTTACTCATCAGTAGCTTAGCAAGGACTAGTTGTTAGACAGGTTTTTGAATGAACCTAAACTACAATCTTGTAAAATAAAGTTTTCAAGTTTGAGTTTGAGTGTGGTGAGGGCAGGCAATGCCTATGGCTGTGTGTGGTGCAAGGCTACATGTGGTGCAAGGCCTGTGGCTGTGTGGTGCAAGGCTACATGTGGTGCAAGGCCTGTGGCTGTGTGGTGCAAGGCTACATGTGGTGCAAGGCCTGTGGCTGTGTGGTGCAAGGCCTGTGGCTGTGTGGTGCAAGGCCTGTGGCTGTGTGGTGCAAGGCCTGTGGCTGTGTGGTGCAAGGCTACATGTGATGCAAGGCCTGTGGCTGTGTGTGGTGCAAGGCCTGTGGCTGTGTGTGGTGCAAGGCCTGTGGCTGTGTGGTGCAAGGCCTATGGCTGTGTGTGGTGCAAGGCCTGTGGCTGTGTGGTGCAAGGCCTGTGGCTGTGTGGTGCAAGGCCTGTGGCTGTGTGGTGCAAGGCCTGTGGCTGTGTGTGGTATAAAGCCTGTGGCTGTGTGGTGCAAGGCCTGTGGCTGTGTGGTGCAAGGCCTGTGGCTGTGTGTGGTCAAAGCCTGTGGCTGTGTGGTGCAAGGCCTGTGGCTGTGTGGTGCAAGGCCTGTGGCTGTGTGGTGCAAGGCCTGTGGCTGTGTGTGGTGCAAGGCCTGTGGCTGTGTGGTGCAAGGCCTGTGGCTGTGTGTGGCTCATGCAGGGGAAGGAGTGCACTGACCTCAGAATCAAACCCCTCTGCACTCCTGCATTGAGGATCTTGTCCTTCAGGTGGTACACATCATCCTGAAACAGCCACAACTTATCTGTCAGCATCCTGAAACAGCCACAACTTTATCTGTCTGCATCCTGAAACAGCAACAACTTTATCTATCAGCATCCAGAAACAGCAACAACTTTACCTGTCAGCATCCTGAAACAGCAACAACTTTATCCGTCAGCATCCTGAAACAGTAACAACTTTATCTGCCAGTATCCGGAAACCAGCAACCTATCTGTCAGCATCATGAAACAGCAACAACTTTACCTGTCAGCATCCTGAAACAGCAGCAACTTAATTTATCTGTCAGCATCCTGAAACAACAACTTATTTTTCAGCACCGAGAAACAGCAACAACTTATCTGTCAGCATCCTGAAACAGCAACAACTTATCTGTCAGCATCCTGAAACAGCAACAACTTTATCTGCCAGCATCCTGAAACATCAAAATCGTGTAACACAACCAACCAGGCACTGAGCCAACAACACAACTGACCAAGCATGACAATGTCTTCCATCCACTCACTAACCTTCTCTACAGAGAAATATATACATGCTGCGCTGCCTTTGCCGGTTCTAGCAAATGCCACATGCAACTGGACTGATCAGGAACCCCAAGTGAAGATACAAGACGGCCTACAAGCATAGAAAATGTGCAAGTATTTCCACTTGCTGGCTTTATACGGTTGTTCGATCGTTACCTTTTTGCTTCTAATTTCAACTCCTCAGGGCAGTTGGTTCTTGGGTTTCAATGTCCCTTCAACCACTGAGGGTCACCTCGGGATGAATCACACATTCAAAATTCTTTTACCGCAGTTCAAAACACATTAACTGATTAAGTCACTAAATCTCAGAGTTGGTTCTGTTATAGGTTTGGTGTCAGGTTGGTTGTGTTATAGGTGTGAGGCCTGGTGTGGCCAGGTTGGTTGTGCTGTATAGGTGTGAAGCCTGCTTGGTTGTGCTATATAGGTGTGAGGCCTGCTTGGTTGTGCTATATAGGTGTGAGGCCTGCTTGGTTGTGCTATGTAAGTGTGAGGCCTACTTGGTTGTGCGAGAGCCGGTTTGGCCTAGCGGTAAGGCGGTAGGCTGGTAAGCGGAAGGACCCTGGTTCGATACTGTTTCGGCTCTCCTTTCTCTTCAAATGTTGTGGTTTGAGGACACGGTCTTGTGACTTTGTCCCTCACAATTAATGAAACATTAAAATGGCTCTCATTGCTGCCCATCTTAATGCAGGTCATTCTGGTGGTGACAGTGTAGTGATAGGTATATACTCTCCCTCTTCCCCCACCTCCATACCCCCTTCCCCCCAT
The DNA here is from genome assembly GCA_018857735.1 of Alviniconcha marisindica. Classification (NCBI taxonomy): domain Eukaryota; kingdom Metazoa; phylum Mollusca; class Gastropoda; family Provannidae; genus Alviniconcha; species Alviniconcha marisindica. The sequence goes on along the minus strand of JABMCL010001459.1, from coordinate 63,395 downwards.
CCCTAATAAGCCTTATGGTTTCTGTGGACGTTAAGCACCATGTTTACTTTGGTTGTGCTATATGGGTGTGAGGCCTGGTAGACTGTGCTATATAGGTGTGAGGCCTGGTTGGTTGCGCTGTATAGGTGGGAGGCCTGTTTGGTTGTGCTGTATAGGTGGGAGGCCTGTTTGATTGTGCTGTACAGGTGGGAGGCCTGGTGTGGCCTGCTTGGTTGTGCTGTATAGGTGTGAGGCCTGTTTGGTTGTGCAGTATAGGTGTGAGGCCTGCTTGGTTGTGCTGTATAGGTGTGAGGCCTGTTTGGTTGTGCAGTATAGGTGTGAGGCCTGCTTGGTTGTGCTGTATAGGTGTGAGGCCTGTTTGGTTGTGCAGTATAGGTGTGAGGCCTGCTTGGTTGTGCTGTATAGGTGTGAGGCCTGCCTGGTTGTACTGTATAGGTGTGAGGCCTGCTTGGTTGTGCAGTATAGGTGTGAGGCCTGCTTGGTTGTGCTGTATAGGTGTGAGGCCTGTTTGGTTGTGCAGTATAGGTGTGAGGCCTGTTTGGTTGTGCTGTATAGGTGAGGCCTGCCTGGTTGTGCTGTATAGGTGTGAGGCCTGCTTGGTTGTGCTGTATAGGTGTGAGGCCTGCTTGTTTGTGCAGTATAGGTGTGAGGCCTGTTTGGTTGTGCAGTATAGGTGTGAGGCCTGCTTGGTTGTGCTGTATAGGTGTGAGGCCTGCTTGGTTGTGCAGTATAAGTGTGAGGCCTGCTTGGTTGTGCTGTATAGGTGTGAGGCCTGCTTGGTTGTGCTGTATAGGTGTGAGGTCTGCTTGGTTGCTGTATGGGTGAGGCTTGCTTGGTTGTGCTGTATAGGTGTGAGGCCTGGTTGGTTGTGCTATATAGGTGTGAGGCAGACACAAATGGCAGAGCTCACCGTCATGTTTTTGTGGCTTTCAAATGAGCCTATAAATCCACTGAAAAACACCTGGATTTTTGTTTGTTGTTGCTTTAGTCTCTTCCTATCAATAGATCCCTGGATGCTTCTTCCCCCAACATCCCCTTTAACCTGTGCTGAACACAAAGGGAGGAAATCACTCACCCTGAGGTGGGAAATGGTTGTCTTTTCCTCAAAAATGTAAGCAGCATCAGCCCCAGCAGCCAGAGCACTCATGGTTGCTAGGTAACCACAATATCCTCCCATGGTCTCCACCACAAAGACGCGGCGCTTGGTGCCAGTGGCTGACTGCTTGATGCGGTCACATATCTGACAAAATCAGAGAAGCAGGTGTTCAAAATAGCAAAATGCAACTCAGATTTAAAGTTTGCCCTTTGGTAGTTTAGCTTGTGAGAGCTTACATGTATATGCTGTATCTGGCACTGTGAACGCGCAAGGTTTTGTGTGTGGATGTTTTTGATGCGCTATATATAATTTTTTATTCATTTTGAAATTCTCCTGTGACCATGATTTGCGATCATCAGAGTGGTGTGAATGTGAAAGGCTTGATAAAGGCTTTAAAGATCTCGCTTGAAACATCGACGTGAAGGGCTTCACAGTGGAAGGAAATGTTGACGGATTATGTCCTTAGACATATATATATCTATATATATATATCTAATTGCCCAACATTTAAAATTACCTGAATAAAAAATAATTCCAAAGAAAGAAAGAAAGAAAGAAAAAAAGAAAAAGCAGATATATTTCAACTGGTATGAAGTGTAAAGCCCAAATGGAGGATATCACCATGAAAAGTAAAAAGATAAAAATGCCCCATATGAGATGATTAAAGTGCCACTGAACTGAATTGAAATGTAAAGTAATCTCAAATACTTTCATTTTTGAAAAAGAACCAATTTCAAAAGGAGCCAATTTCAAAGTTATTACTGTCAATCCCTTATTGCTAATTATTTAATTTTAAGTCACAAAAAGTATATTGCATGTGATCTTGCTGATGCTTGTAACAAGCATAAAAGGCTTAAACTAGAACAGATATCAACTTCCAAGGAATACGCTTCAATGTGGACTTTTCTGGCACCCCTGTGCCATTGATTTTGCATCAAAGACATCAACCCTAGAAAATCATAAAACCTAGAAAAGCATACACTTCTAGAGGCTATGCTTATAAGGAGTTTGAACTCTGAGAAAAGGCCAATGTGTTGTTCTTGCCGAGTATGGTATTGCATCAATCTTCTCCTTTGAACAGCTGCCACAGTTATTCAAAGGAGAAGATCAAACATGGAGTTAAACACTGTGGGCACTGTCAGGACTTAAACTGCTGATTCATTAAGGGTGGTGTCAGGATTAATTAACATTACATTAAGGGCAATGTCAGGACTTACTGATTTCATTGTGGGCGGTGTCAGTACTTACATCAGTGATTTCACTGAGGGCGGTGTCAGTACTTACATCAGTGATTTCATTGTGGGTGGCGTCAGTGCTTACATCACTGATTTCAATGAAGGTGGTGTCATGACTTACATCACTGATTTCACTGTGTGTGGTGTCAGTACTTACATCACTGATTTTGTTGAGGGCGGTGTCAAGACCTATGCCATCAATTTTAATGATGGTGGTGTCAAGATTAACATCATACTGACTGACCATAGGGGGTGTCAGGACTTACATCACTAATTTCACTGAGGGCGATGTCAGGATTAACATCATACTGATTTCATTGAGGGGGGTGTCAGGACTTATATCACTGATTTCACTGAGGGCGGTGTCAGGATTAACATCATACTGATTTCATTGAGGGCGGTGTCAGGACTTACATCGCTGATTTCATTGAGGGCGGTGTCAGGATTAACATCATACTGATTTCATTGAGGGCAGTGTCAGGATTAACATCATACTGATTTCATTGAGGGCGGTGTCAGGACTTACATCGCTGATTTCATTGAGGGCAGTGTCAGGACTTACATCATTGATTTCATTGAGGGCGGTGTCAGGATTAACATCATACTGATTTCATTGAGGGGGGTGTCAGGACTTATATCACTGATTTCACTGAGGGCAGTGTCAGGATTAACATCATACTGATTTCATTGAGGGCAGTGTCAGGACTTACATCGCTGATTTCATTGAGGGCAGTGTCAGGACTTACATCACTGATTTCATTGAGGGCGGTGTCAGCCCCCAGAGAAAAGTTGGTGCCAGGCACGTTGTTGCTGATGGTGCAGGGAATGACACAGATGGGGATGCAGAAAGCGGGGTACTGACCACGCGCCTGGAACAGCTGGTGCGCACTGTGGAAAGCCTGAAGTCAGAGCACAGCAACCAGTTGGTGACATAAATCACTTACCAATGACACCACAGGAAATTCTCAAACTCTAAAATCAGCACATAATTTATGTGATACACTAACTTACCAAATGACGCCACAGTAAATTCTGAAACTCTAAAATCAGCACATAATTTATGTGATATGCTAACTTACCAAATGATGCCACAGTGAAACTGAATCTCTAAAATCAGCACATAATTTATGTGATACGCTAACTTACCAAATGATGCCACAGTAAATTCTGAAACTCTAAAATCAGCACATAATTTATGTGATACGCTAACTATCAAATGATGCCACAGTAAATACTGAAACTCTAAAATCAGCACATAATTGATGTGATACACTAACTTACCAAATGACGCCACAGTAAATACTGAAACTCTAAAATTAGCACATAATTTATGTGATACACTAACTTACCAAATGACGCCACAGTAAATACTGAAACTCTAAAATCAGCACATAATTTATGTGACACACTAACTTACCAAATGACGCCACAGTAAATTCTGAAACTCTAAAATCAGCACATAATTTATGTGACACACTAACTTACCAAATAATGCCACAGTATATACTGAAACTCTAAAATCAGCACATATTTATGTGATACACTAACTTACCAAATGACGCCACAGTAAATACTGAAACTCTAAAATCAGCACATAATTTATGTAATACACTAACTTACCAAATGACGCCACAGTAAATACTGAAACTCTAAAATCAACACATAATTTATGTGATACTCTAACTTAACAAATGAAGTCACAGTAAATAGTGAAACTCTAAATTTCAACACAATTTATGTGATACACTAACTTACCGAGTGAAGCCACAGTAACTACTGAAACTCTAAAATCAACACATACGTGACACGCTATCAAGACAAACGTGGGATAAATTACAAGGAATGATGAGGGCATTTTACAACACATTTTACAACTTATTTGCATCTGGAGGATGTCTCACAGAAGCTGAAGCAGTCAATAAACAATGGATCATATAAATTCAGTTCATAAAGAGAACCCCCAAAACCAAAATCAACTGAACAAAACAAAAGATCTTGTGACCTGATTTATTGCTGCAGAAAATCCTTTATGAATCGATTCAATTGTATTTACAGCTGAAACCAGTCCATCTTACAAAGTAATTGCTAAACCTTGCAAAACTGTTACATTTTCCAGTTCCTAAAGCATTTTGGGATGCATTACATCACTGTATGCAATTTTGAAATGATCCCTTAACATACATTCTGTGTCATACAGGCATGTATAAGATGCCATGCAGACCATTTTTCAAAGTAGGAATGTCAGTGGGGAAAAATAACTTTCTACCCTGTGGGGAAAATTTACAGTCTGGGCATAAAAGTGTAGACACACACAAATCAACATAAAAAAACACACCCAGAGAACTGCTGTGATACGTAAGTAAGTAAATTGGTGTTTTACACCTAGTCAACTGGTGTGGTTATATCAAGGCGATTACTGTGATACACTTCACTAGCAATGAAATAATCTCCAGAGATTGCGCAACAAGTCGGCGTGTCACTAGGGTTACCGATGGCTGGGGAACGCTGGCTTCACCAACGGTAACCAGACATGGCTCCCACAGTAATCCCAGGGATTTGGCGACATAAAACAATGGTCCCACCACTCTTGCCTACCTCAAAGCCTCCAATGATCAGCAAGCCGTCGACCCTGAACTCATGCAGTCGTTCTGCAATCCTCCCCAAGCCTGCTTCATTGGCCAGCTGTCTGAAAAACACCAATCAAGGCAAGACCTCAAAATGGAGCATGGCAACACTTGCTCACCACTATTTTTGGCTTCATTTACGACAACTATGGTGCAGGCACTGGGACCACCGAAGACACTCCTGCAAGGTCACATTCTTGTATTTTGATTCTTTTATGACTAACCTACGTTAAGCCCTGAATAATCAAAATTGTTCCCTGCAGACGTGGTGTACTGCAAAGGACTTCTTGTAGATTCCAGCAAAAGACTGAGTGACCTCTGCTAAGAACCAGTGACAGTGTCTGTGGATGGCACTGGGACCAGAAGACACCCCCTGCAAGGTACGACATCTTGTATTTTGGTCTCTTATGAAAACCTACAGAACTCTTGGTCTAGCATGCAGTAAACTGACAGATCACTTCTGTAGAAAGAAATCAGCTGCCAGAGTCTGGTGCCAGATGGGGAAACGTTCATTTCTGGGCAAGCATGGAGAAACAGGCTGTACCAGATACTTCTTGGTGCCGAGCAAGGAGGGAAACAGAGGCTGTCAGATACTTCTTGGTGCTGAGCATGGAGGGAACACAGGCTGTACAGATACTTCTTGGTGCAGCAGGAGGGAAACAGAGGCTGTCAGATACTTCTTGGTGCTAGCATGGAGGGAAACAGGCTGTACAGATACTTCTTGGTGCGAGCATGGAGGGAAACAAGGCTGTACAGATACTTCTTGGTGCTGCAGGAGGGAAACAGGCTGTCACAGATACTTCTTGGTGCCAGCATGGAGGGAAACAGGCTGTACAGATACTTCTTGGTGCAAGCAGGAGGGAAACAGGCTGTCAGATACTTCTTGGTGCAGCAGGAGGGAAACAGAGCTGTACAGATACTTCTTGGTGCCAGCATGGAGGGAAACAGGCTGTACAGATACTTCTTGGTGCTCGAGCAGGAGGGAAACAGAGGCTGTACAGATACTTCTTGGTGCGAGCATGGAGGGAAACAGAGCTGTACAGATACTTCTTGGTGCTGAGCATGGAGGGAAACAGGCTGTACAGATACTTCTTGGTGCCGAGCAAGGAGGGAAACAGAGGCTGTCAGATACTTCTTGGTGCTGAGCATGGAGGGAAACAGAGGCTGTACAGATACTTCTTGGTGCCGAGCAAGGAGGGAAACAGAGGCTGTACAGATACTTCTTGGTGCCTGAGCATGGAGGGAAACAGAGGCTGTACAGATACTTCTTGGTGCTGAGCATGGAGGGAAACAGGCTGTACAGATACTTCTTGGTGCTGAAGCATGGAGGGAAACAGGCTGTAGGATACTTCTTGGTGCCAGCAGGAGGGAAACAGGCTGTACAGATACTTCTTGGTGCCGAGACAGGAGGGAAACAGAGGCTGTACAGATACTTCTTGGTGCTGAGCATGGAGGGAAACAGGCTGTACAGATACTTCTTGGTGCCGAGCATGGAGGGAAACAGGCTGTACAGATACTTCTTGGTGCTGAGCATGGAGGGAAACAGGCTGTACAGATACTTCTTGGTCCCTGAGCATGGAGGGAAACAGGCTGTACAGATACTTCTTGGTGCTGAGCATGGAGGGAAACAGGCTGTACAGATACTTCTTGGTGCTGAGCATGGAGGGAAACAGGCTGTACAGATACTTCTTGGTGCTGAACACAGAGGGAAACAGGCTGTACAGATAATCTTGGTGCCACGTACAGAGGGAAACAGAGGCTGTACAGATACTTCTTGGTGTCAAGTACAGAGGAAAACAGAGGCTGTACAGATACTTCTTGGTGCTGAGCATGGAGGGAAACAGAGGCTGTACAGATACTTCTTGGTGCTGAGCATGGAGGGAAACAGAGGCTGTACAGATACTTCTTGGTGCGAGCATGGAGGGAAACAGGCTGTACAGATACTTCTTGGTGCTGAGCAGGAGGGAAACAGAGGCTGTACAGATACTTCTTGGTGCCAGCATGGAGGGAAACAGGCTGTACAGATACTTCTTGGTGCTGAGCAAGGAGGAAAACAGAGGCTGTACAGATACTTCTTGGTGCTGAGCATGGAGGGAAACAGAGGCTGTACAGATACTTCTTGGTGCCGAGCAAGGAGGGAAACAGAGGCTGTACAGATACTTCTTGGTGCTGAGCATGGAGGGAAGCAGAGGCTGTCCAGATACTTCTTGGTGCCAAGCATGGAGGGAAACAGGCTGTAGAGATACTTCTTGGTGCTGAGCAAGGAGGGATACAGAGGCTGTACAGATACTCACTTCTTGGTGCCGAGCAAGGAGGGATACAGAGGCTGTACAGATACTCACTTCTTGGTGCCGAGCAAGGAGCCACCCATGCCTGCCCAGCCCTGCACCTGTGTCCAGCCCTACAGGTCGGATCTGCACACCAACAAACAGCATCATCACGCATCTGCAACTTGTGTGTCCCACCGGAACACCAGCAGCAGTCAGGGTCGACTTCATTTCAACTTCTGCCAAACCAGTCCTGGTTTACACAGAGAAGGATGAAGAGAAGTCGGGCCACAGTACCTACACAATGCTCCTCTCCCCTCTTTCATCAGCGCATCTCAGTTTATGTTCAGGAGTCTTAAAATCATCCAAGCAGGCTGTTGGACTTCAAGATTCCAAAACTTAGACTGTTTTCCCAGATCAAGTTACTGCTCAGTTACACACACACATACACACACGCACAATCGCTTTGAGATTCCAAAACTTAAAGACTGTTTTCCCAGATCAAGTTACTGCTCAGTTACACACAATCACATGCACAGTCTCTCTCACTCATGTGGCACACACACATACACACACACACGCACACACACACACACACAGTCTTTCTCGCTCATGTGGCTCTCTCTCTCTCTCACACACATACACACACACACACCCCTCCTCTCACTCGTGGCTCACACAAAGGCACAAATGTTACTCACCCTACCAGCAGTCAAGCCATCGAAACTGTCCTGGATGCCAAGCACCCTGTAACCCCGAGTCAGCCCCAGTCGAACAAAGGAGCGCACAACTGCATTCATGCCACAAGCTGGTGCCCCAATGTTCATCACCGCCAGGTTCCTGTGACTCTGCAGGTAGCAACAGTTGCAGCATCAGTGAGTTGCGGACATGGTCGCGGAGTCAGGTTCTGATGCAACATTTACTTCAAGGTGGACAAAACTCACATCTTGAAAAACCTTATATGAATGGAATTATTTTCTGGGTTTCTATCATAATGTATAGGAATATAATTATTTTTTCTGAGCTTTTATCATCATGTAACTAAGAGTAAGATGCACATGAACAATACAATTTCTTTTCTTTTTTATGATATTACTTTAGACTGCTACAGTGCCACTCTGCACGACATGCAAAAGAGAACAGATAAAAATGCACACACACAAAACAAAACCCACCACCACCTAGATGAAGAAGAAAAAGAAAGAAAAAGAAATGAGAACAAAAGATTTTTTTTTTTTTTAAATTTTACAGGGAGAGTCAAAAGAAACAAAACACAAAATGTATCCAAAAATTACAAGTGATGGTAATGCTTTTCTTCTTTTCCTGCAAAATAGCACCATTTCACAAGAAATTTTCCCATCCAATGCCAAGGAACTCCCCCCCCCCCCCCCCCCCCCCATTCCAGTCACAACTTGGGGCTACAGTGATGTCAAACCACACTACATAGCTTTTGCATACACTTGAAAAGACACACATGATTACACACATCAAACACTGCTACAGACCACGTACACATCAACAATGTATTAATACATCAAACAAAACCCATCCCAAAAAAGATTACACAAAGTTCAGGCAAACACCACATAATGATAGAACTAATACATTATGTACAACAGAAGACAGGCAGATTAAAATAATTGATCGCTGCTGTACAGCATATGCATAATATAATGCAACAGAACCATGAACAGACCAGCCTGTCTTCGATTGTTCAAACTATAGTTTTGTCACCATTCTTCTATCCATATTTCCTTATTGACCATATAACTTCCGCTTATAAGGACCAACTCTTCTTCAAGGTCATCTTTACTAGACGTTCATAGCAGTATTTCATAAGGACTACCTTTAGTTTACTCAGGACCACCTTTACTTCATGTTCAGGGTGGTCTTTACTCAGGACCACCTTTACTTCATCTTCAGGGTGGTCTTTACTCAGGAACACCTTTACTTCATCTTCAAGATGGTCTTTACTCAGGAACACCTTTATTTCACTTTCAAGGGGGGTCTTTACTCAGGACCACCTTTAGGGTCTGTCCACCTAAGTGAATAAAGGTGTTCCTGAGTAAAGAACAGGAACACCTTTATTTCACTTTCAAGGTGGTCTTTACTCAGGAACACCTTTATTTCACTTTCAGGGTGGTCTTTACTCAGGAACACCTTTACTTCACTTTCAGGGTGGTCTTTACTCAGGAACACCTTTATTTCACTTTCAATGTGGTCTTTAATCAGGAACACCTTTATTTCACTTTCAAGGTGGTCTTTACTCAGGAACATCTTTATTTCACTTTCAGGGTGGTCTGTACTCAGGAACACCTTAACTTCATCTTCAGGGTGGTCTTTACTCAGGAACGCTTTTATTTCATTTTTAGGGTGGTCTTTATTCAGGAACACTTTTAGTTCACTTTCAGGGTGATCTTTACTCAGGAACGCTTTTATTTCATTCTCAGGGTGATCTTTACACAGGAATGGTTTTATATCACTTTCAGGGTGATCTTTACACAGGAATGGTTTTATATCACTTTTAGGGTGTCTTACACAGGAACTTTATATCACTTTTAGGGTGATCTTTACACAGGAACGGTTTTATATCACTTTTAGGGTGATCTTTACACAGGAACGGTTTTATATCACTTTTAGGGTGATCTTTACACAGGAACGGTTTTATATAACTTTTAGGGTGATCTTTACACAGGAACGCTTTTATATCACTTTTAGGGTGATCTTTACACAGGAACGCTTTTATATCACTTTTAGGGTGACCTTTACACAGGAACGCTTTTATATCACTTTTAGGGTGGTCTCTCAGGGTGGCTGCTCCAAAATCATAGCTGCAAAATGCAACGGAAATCTCATGTGAATGTGCAGTCCTTGTGCTGTTCTCTGTGCAGAGCAGGACTGGAGTGGGCCGGGGAGACAGGCAGAAGGTGACGGGTGAATGCGAATCGAATCAGTGCACTTTACAAGCGCGCAGCAGGTGAAGGGGGGCAGTTTCAAAGAGTTGCTCGAAGGGCGCAGACCCCAACACCGATGCGAAGCAAGCCGCTGTGGCAAGCAGATGAAGCGTTCTAACACATTTCAGGCAGCGCACGTCAAGGAGGATAATTTCTCTGTTGTGAAAACATGGAGTCTCTTCTCAGCAATGTTCATTTGACTTGAAGTGATTTTAAGGTCAAACATTTCTAACACGAGCGTGCACTGACTGGATGATCAAAATGTTAGTCATACTTTGGCGAGGGATTAAACTGTTGTGCATAGGCTGCACCCCATTTAAAAATGAAAGTAACAAACAAAAAAAAGGAAACAAAATGGACAAACGGATTGGCGGTTACTATCTCTAGAGCAATGCCGTCAAGAGTCACGGATTCCTTAGCAGGCTGGGCATAGCTGCAAACTGTGACGGATCTAACTTCCTCCTGAAAGACAACTTCAATTTTCTATTGACCGTTCCACTAAAGTACAATGAATAACATGCATGCACACACACACACAGACACAGACACACATGCACACACACGCACACACACACACACACACACACACAGTGAAAACACACACACACACACACATACACATGCACAAACAGCGAAAGGCAAGGACATCTCCAGGCTCTCCTTCTGCAGCATGAAGTTGAAGCTGACAGAGAGACAGACTGAGAACCAGCAGAAAAAAATGACATCCCAGTTCATCTGACATAACCATCCTTCAGGAAGAAAAGAGAAGAATTTTGGGCAGAACAATGCAACAAACCAACATTTAGCAATTTGATTTCACTATTTTAACACTGTAGTCTTGTTATGCTTTTAAACTGAAGCTAGGGTGGAACAAACATCAAAAGCCAGTTAGTGCTAGTGTATGACAACACACTACTGAGAACAGTTAACCATCACCCAAACTAAAAATACATCTGAGTACCCACAATCATGCAGACATTCTGCTTCCAACAGATTGAAATGTTACCACCCCACCATCCCTTCTAGTCAAATGACACTTTTAAGGCACATTAAAATGATGCAGGTCATGCAGTTCCCAGCTTCCTGAGTCAACTAGATTCGGTTGTACAGCCAGTATGACCTATGGACAAGGCATGCAGGCGGTGATGTACTCCTAGTTTGACCCATGGTGGTGATGTACTGCTAGTTTGATCCATGGTGGTGATGTACTGCTAGTTTGATCCACGGCTAAGACATGGTGGTGATGTACTGCTAGCCTGACCCATGGTAAGACATGGTGGTTATATACTGATAGCCTGACCCATGGTAAGACATGGTGGGGATGTACTGCTATTTTGATCCATGGGTAAGACATGGTGGGGATCTACTGCTAGTCTGACCCACAGGTAAGACATGGTGGTGATGTACTGCTATTTTGCTTGGCAGGTAAGACATCATGGGGATGTACAGCTAGTCTGACCCATGGTAAGACATGGTGGTGATGTACTATCTTGATCCACGGTAAGACATGGTGGTAATGTACTGCTAGTCTGACCATGGTAAGACATGGTGGTGATGTACTGCTAGTCTGACCCACAGGTGGTGATGTACTGCTAGTCTGACCCACAGGTAAGACATGGTGGTGATGTACTGCTATTTTGATTGATGGATAAGACATTGTGGGGATGTACAGTTAGTCTCACCCACAGGTAAGACATGGTGGTGATGTGCTATTTTGATCCAAGGTAAGACATGGTGGTGATGTACTGCTAGTCTGACCCATGGTAAGACATGGTGATGATGTACTGCTATTCTGATCCATGGGTAAGACATGGTGGGGATGTACAGCTAGTCTGACCCACAGGTAAAACATGGTGGTGATGTACTGCTATTTTGATACACACATAAGACATGGTGGTGATGTACTGCTATTTTGATACACACGTAAGACATGGTGGTGATGTACTGCTAGTCTGACCCACAGGTAAGACATGGTGGTGATGTACTATTTTGATCCACGGTAAGACATGGTGGTGATGTACTGCTAGTCTGACCCACAGGTAAGACATGGTGGGGATGTACAGCTAGTCTGACCCACAGGTAAGACATGGTGGTGATGTACAGCTAGTCTGACCCACAGGTAAGACATGGTGGTGATGTACTGCTATTTTGATCCACACGTAAGACATGGTGGTGATGTACTGCTAGTTTGATCCATGGCTAAGACATGGTGGTGATATACTGCTAGTTTGATCTATGGCTAAGACATGGTGATGTACTGCTATTTTGATCCACAGGTCAGACAAGACATGGTGGTGATGTACTGCTAGTTTGATCCACAGCTAAGACATGGTGGTGACGTAAACTGCTATTCTGATCCACAGGTCAGACCTGGTGGTGATGTACTGCTACTGCTAGTCTGATACTCAGCTAAGACATGGTGATGATGTGCTGCTAGTTTGATTGTCAGCTAAGACATGGAGGTGATGTACTGCTATTCTGATCCACAGGTAAGACATGGTGGTGATGTACTGCTATTCTGACCCATGAAAAGACAAGGTGGTGATCCACTGACAAAGCATGGTGGCGATGTACAGCTAGTTTAACCCATGGACATGGCACAATGGTGATGTACTGCTAGCATGACCCTGGTTCAGGTTTCATTTTTTTTCTTCTTTTTCTTTTTTTTTGGGGGGCACCAACTTGCAATGTGTGAATAACAGTTGATTCAATCCTTTCTGGCAGTCTGAGTAAGTGTACACGTCTTGCACTCAATGTAGATAAAGTCTTTCACCTTTGCCACTGTGCAATTGACCTCTTGACATCTTCTGATTGACAGAGGATCTTCAGACAGTCAGTGCCTGCCAACAGACACCCCTCTTCGGATAAGCCTGCGCCATTTTGTTTCTCAAAACAATGGAAAAGCGCCATCCATCTGTGCAGCTTGAAGCATAAGGTGGAACACACAAAACTCTGGCGTTAAAAAAAAAAGCTCAGGTAAATGCTGGATCACATTACACCAAAAAACAAAACACAAAAAGTCTTAAAAGGGTAGAGGAGTGCATTGTGGAGTGGAATGGGATGACACATCAAAGATGTTTCTGGATGGTGATGGGGAAGGGTGTAGCTGACGCCACAACATGCAGCAAAAACATGTGGTGAGGAGATGGACAGAGTTGGGCAGGGAAGATTTCTAAGCGTGGACAGCTGCATGTCGTCAACTGACGTGAGATCAAATGGGATGGAGTGAACCCACTTGCGTTGCTTATTCCACTTGTCTAAGCGGGTGGAGCTTTCTGGCTAAACGCGAGAGGTCAATGGACACATGTCGTTCAGCCACACTGTAAAGAAGTCTTAATTTTGCTTGCTCGCTTACACAATCGAACAATATTTATGGCCATGACCATGCAGCGAGTAATATGCACTCAAATGCTAATCAGAACCCAACCTATTATGCCCTTGTTTTTAAAAAGAGAGGAATGCATTCAGCTTTATCTGATTATGAACGCCATGCCAGACTTTTTTGTAGTGACTGAAACTATCAACAAAGATAGTAAGGGTGGATGACATCTGCCCTACAGTTTTACACTTTGGGCAGCTACAAAGACAGGTTCTGCTGCGTATGTCCTGAACATGTGTGCTGCCATCAGTTGTATTCCATCTTTTAGTAAATCATTAATTACACTCCCATTATACTGCATAGTATCTCAGTTTTCCTTAATGCAGAAACAACCCCTCCCCAACACAAATACACATACACCCAGTTGTATATTCATCATTCAGGGTTAAAAATCAAACGAAAAGTCACCAAAGAGGTAAATATTAAATCACATCTACATACGCAAGACATGCATTCAGCTAGCAGTGAGTTTGTAGGAGCAAGCAAGCCATGCTCAGGGAAGTACACTAAAAGTAAGCAGCACACAGTTTGCAAGGCTTACAGAGTGAAGTGAAAAAATAAATACTCAGTAAATTTGACTCACTTTTCCAGCCTTAAAAGGGTAGTCAAATACGTGAGAGTCACTGTAATCCTGCAACACCTCTAGCTCTTACTGCTACGTCTACTGCCACAAACATCACAGGCACAAAACCCTCACACTGCAAACCGCCCTCAACAACACACCCACACACGGGACATCTGCACAATGGACCATCAACAACACACCCACACACGGGACATCTGCACAATGGACCATCAACAACACACCCACACACGGGACATCTGCACAATGGACCATCAACAACACACCCACACACGGGACATCTGCACAATGGACCATCAACCACACACCCACACACGGGACATCTGCACAATGGACCATCAACCACACACCCACACACGGGACACTGCACAATGGACCATCAACACACACCCACACACGGGACATCTGCACAATGGACCATCAACAACACACCCACACACGGGACATCTGCACAATGGACCATCAACAACACACCCACACACGGGACATCTGCACAATGGACCATCAACAACACACCCACACACAGGACAACTGCACAATGGACCATCAACAACACACCCACACACAGGACAACTGAACAATGGAATCAACAATTAGTAGCTCAAGGAAGACACTGCAAACGGGCATCCCATCACAACAAAGAGCAATGACATTGCAAACTGACACTGACATTGCAAACATTACAGCCACAACCCTGACACTGCAAATTGGCATCAACATCACAGGCACAATCCTGGTGTAAAAAACTGGAATCAAGTTACATTCCAGCCACAGCCCTGACAGCACATAATGACATCATCACAACCACAACCTTGACAGCAATGACATCACAACCACAGCCCTGACAGCACATGACATCATCACAACCACAGACTTGACAGCAATGGCATTATCACAACCACAGCCCTGACAGCACATAATGACATCATCACAACCACAGCCCTGACATTATCACAACCACAGCCCTGACAGCGCATAATGACATCATCACAACCACAGCCCTGACAGCAATGACATCATCACAACCACAGACCTGACAGTGCATAATGACATCATCACAACCACATCCCTGACAGCAATGACATTATCACAACTACAGACCTGACAGTGCATAATGACATCATCACAACCACAGCCCTGACAGCAATGACATTATCACAACCACAGACCTGACAGTGCATAATGACATCATCACATCCACAGCCCTGACAGCAATGACATCATCACAACCACAGCTCTGACAGTACACACTGACACCATCACAACTGCAGACCTGACAGTGCACACACTATGACATCAACATCATAATCCTGACACTGTATAATGACATGAACATCACAATCCTGACATTGCTAGTCTCTGGCATCAACATTATAACCACAAACACATCACAATGACATCACATGCAGACATCAACATAATATATACTTGTACAACCCTAAAACAGCGTCTTCATCCAGCATTCACTTTAAATGCACAACTCTGCACAAAATGTTCACAAAGTACTGTACATGAGCATTTCACACACTAGAGAAAGGTGTGCAGACCTAGTGCCGTGTTTCCCACCTTTGTAGGATTTTAGTTTAGATCGGGCAAACCAGCTTCCTGATCAGCCAGTTGTGTCATCTCATCTTTCATATGCGTATGACCCACTAGGTCAGCAGATGGCATTTTGTCTTCAGCTTCGAATCGAAGGTCAGGGCTCATGTTGTTGGGGAATTTACTGGCCCGTTTGGAATTTGTTGGATCTCGTCTGCAGAAGTACATCTGGTACGCAAGTTAACTGCATTCATACTGACAGTGCAAAGCATGAAAAGTGCTCTGTTCAGTCGCCTAATGACATCAGTCTCCCATGGTCATAGGCCACAAATATATCAAACATATCGTGGCATTAAGGTTTGGAGTCGGTGTTATTATTTTTGTGTCTGCTTTCATAACCTAGTTTTAAACACAGCTAGAAACAGCCAGCATCTCTCAATATCAGCGGACAAACCAACCTGAAAGGAGTTATAAAGAAGGGGTGCAGTCACTGATATCAACTGATACAGAAGAACCTTGATGTAAAGTGTCACTGATATCAACTGATACAGAAGAACCTCGATGTAAAGTGTCACTGATATCAACTGATACAGAGGAACCTTGATGTAAAGTGTCACTGATATCAACTGATACAGAGGAACCTTGATGTAAAGTGTCACTGATATCAACTGGTGCGGCGGAACCTTGATGTAAAGTGTCACTGATATCAACTGATACCGAAGAATCTCAATGTAAAGTGTCACTGATATCAACTGATGCAGAGGAACCTCGATGTAAAGTGTTACTGATATCAACTGGTGCGGCGGAACCTTGATGTAAAGTGTCACTGATATCAACTGATACAGAAGAATCTCAATGTAAAGTGTCACTGATATCAACTGATACAGAAGAACCTCAATGCAAAGTGTCACTGATATCAACTGATACAGAAGAACCTTGATGTAAAGTGTCACTGATATCAACTGATACAAAAGAACCTCAATGTAAAGTGTCACTGATATCAACTGATACAGAGGAACCTTGATGTAAAGTTGGAGGAAAGAGAGGCAGTTACTGATACCAGCTGACAAAGAGAAATTGCAATGTAAAGTTATAGAGAACTAGAATCTACAGTTAGATGGACGGGGAGCAGTCACCAACATCAGCTGATGTGGAAGAACCCCAATATAAAGTTAAGGGGAATGGGAGCTGTCAGACGACACAGGCACATGTATAAGAAAGTTGGTGTTGAAAACAGGAACGGCAAGCTATTACTGATGTCATCAATAAAGGTCTTGCTAGTTTGGGATCCCATCAAACGCACACTCAGACATGAAAAAACGCTGATGTCAGCACACTGCAAACACCACAGACCATGACCAAAGTCAGACTGATACTGTCCGTTTGTGTGATGAAGGGAAGGATGTCAAAAGAAACAGAGTCGAAATGAAACAGCAAAAACATGAAATATAAAACTGTGTCGGCCTGTGTGTGTGTGTGTGTGTGTGTGTGTGTGTGCGTGTGTGCTCATGTTGTATGCATTGAATTCGGACAATAATTACGTGCTTGTAAAGAATGTGTAAGCACTTAGGGCCTGTGCAGGTTAGGCACTCTGGGTATTCACTAGTATAATTATTATACTATTCACACAATCACTGAGAGAGGACAACAGCAAAATACTGAAACCAGTTTGGAAATAGAATTAAAGACAAACAGAAGCTAAAACCCCAAAACCAAAACAAACACAAATACAACTTAAAATTCAATACCGAAGCAAATAAAATCAACCATGAAAAAAAATGAGAAAAGAAACAAACTCAACACACAGACACAAAAAGAGAACAAAAGAAAAAAGAAAAAAGAGAGAAAAAAATCCTCTTGAATCTGTAGAAACACAAAGGTTTTTCTAACCACAACAGGAAATTCACTGAACAAATCCGAGGAGACATGTTTTTATCTACAGTTTTTTTGTGTGTGTGTGTGTGCATGCAGTGTGAACAGAAGGGGAGAGACGATGAGAAGGGTGTGTTTCATCACAACACAATCCAAAGGAACGACTCGACAGAAAAAGATTCAGGTGAAAAACTCGAACAACATGGAAAGTGCAAGAAGGAAGAAGGAAACAAAGCAGCAGCCAGTGTCCAAACAAGCGTCAGCAGGAGGGCATCGGAAAAAAAAGACTCCTTTTTATATTTTTACTTCAATTGCTCATGTTTTCAACGGTATATATATATATATCATTATATGTTTGGAGAAAGCTGGACACTGTCTGCGTGGCATCAATCACTTTAGAGGACAACAAAAAGAAACAAGAAAGCCAGGAACACTTGGCAAAGCTGTACCTCATCGTTCTTAAAGGAACTCTGAAAAAATACACACACAAAGGTTTTCAATTCCAATACTTACGAGGAAAACAACCCCAAAACCCAAAACCCCAAAACCCAATGGTAACAGATACAACAAGAAACATAATCCAAGAAGAAGACAAAGATAAGGAGGATGCAGAAGAAAATTCTTGTGACGGTAATAATCAATGTGAGAATCCCTACTCTGCCAGTATAAAGAAGAGAATCCTAAGGTACTGCTCAGCCAAAACAAACAAAAACCGTTTCCGTTAAAATCATTTGTGATCCGTTTTCTTCCAACTATGTGGAAATAGCACAACATTCATGTCACTGTGTAAAACGTTCCATAAGAAGAAGAGAACTGTGTTTCTTCAAGATCTATTCGCTATGTGTGTGTGTGTGTGCGCGTGTGTGAGTACATGCGTGCGTGTGAGCGAGCGAGTGTGTGTGTGTGTGTGTGTGTGTGTGTGTGTGTGTGTGTGTGTGAGTGAATGAATGAGTGTGAGAGAGTGTGTGTGTGTGTGTGTGTGAGTGCACGTGCACATGCCTGCAGATGAACATATGCATTTCTCTTCACATAATTATGTTGACTTACAGAAAACTGAGCCTACTGACTAAGACAATGCACTGTAACTCCACTGACAACAGCAAATTCAACAGACAGCAGGATATAAAGAGGTGTTTCCACACTACACCAATGTCCACACATGGAGGATCTGAAACAGCCTCCTGTAAATCGGGTACACCTCACCATACCTGGCTTTGCCTTTGCCTTTTACCTTGGGCCTAAGCAAGCTTCCACAGTTTTAACGGTAACAAAAACCTTGACAAGTAAGGTCGCACAGTGTGTTCTGTAACTCATCTGAAGGCCAACATTGTTGTTGTTGATCACTTTAACGACCCATCCTTTGTTGTCAAACACTTGAATGCTACTGGCTATAGTCCAAAAACTGGGTCGACCTCCTATACCCTCTTCTCAGTGCCTGACTAACAGTTGTGACTACTGACATGCTGCATGCTATCACTGTTCACCCAGCCAAAGAACCACAAGGATGACACATTAGTAACGGCTGTCGGCAGCGAACGCTGAACTTCCGCCTCCCAAAGATACTCAAAACAAGTTAACCAGATGAATCCATCAGTAGGTAAAGGTAACACAAGAACAGTTTAACAAAACGAAACAAAAAAACCCCATATATCTGCCTCGATGTTTGGTCACTTTGAAGTCATATTCTTTATAAAAAAAATGTTAACCCACAGCAAACCAATGCAGGCCACAGCTATTCACATCATTCAGATGCCTCAGTGTGGAATTGTGGATATTGTAAATCAATTAGTTGACAATGTACACCATTAGCTGACACTGTACACCAATTAGCTGATACTGTAGACCAGTTAGGTGATGCTGCGGACTAATTAAATGACACTGCAGAACAATTGCTTGTTACTGTATACCATTTAGTGGATACTGTAGACTGATTTTGAAATGCTACGAATTTCAGTGGTTCTTAAAATAAATTTCAAACACAAACTCAAAATGACCAAAATCAAGGAGGCATGTGGAAATAGAACCTGATCTGCTGAATCAAAATCACAGGCAACAGAAAAAGGGACGGGGGATTAAAAGGACAACGGGGGTCATCAGGCGAAGGGTTAAACAGTCTCACCAGAGCAGGAAAAATATTTAGAATTAAATCAGGGATGTTTCTTCACTGAGCACAGAGTCTGTGTCCTTTAAAAGGACACCAGGGGTCATCATGAGTCCTGTCATTGGACACCAGGTGTCACCATGAGTCCTGTCATTGGACACCAGGGGTCATCATGAGTCCTGTCATCAGACACCAGGGGTCATCATGAGTCCTGTCATTGGACACCAGGGGTCACCATGAGTCCTGTCATTGGACACCAGGGGTCATCATGAGTCCTGTCATCGGACACCAGGGGTCATCATGAGTCCTGTCATTGGACACCAGGGGTCATCATAAGTCCTGTCACTGGACACCAGGGGCCATCATGAGTCCTGTCACTGGACACCAGAGGTCATCATGAATCCTGTCATTCCAGGCCACATGGAGGTTCTGTGGGCAGGCGAAGGGTTAAATAGTCTCACCAGAGGAGGAAAAGTATTTGGAATTAAACCAGAGATGTTTCTTCACTGAGCAGAGAGTTTGCATCCTTTCACTTTGCCCAGTGTGGATCTTGCTGAGACCCCATGTTCAGCAGCTGTTGCTCTGACCTCTATCCTTCAGTTCTTGGCCATGTTACGGGTTCTGAACCGGTGCCATAAATGGCACAATATTCACTCCATGGCACCCAGCAATGCGCATGGTTCAAATGTGGGAGAAGCTGATTTGACGGGACTCTTATGTCACTGCTAGAAATCAGAACTGTCAGTGAATCACCAAAGCCACAAGTTACAATTGTCACACAAACTGTTCCGACACAGATGAAGCTTTTAACCTCTTGTCTGCGTCTGACGAACCCGCTCAGCAGTAAAGGGGTGTTACCCGGTAAGTCCTCAATGCTGCTGACGAACCCGCTCATCAGACCAGTAACAAAATTTACTAACAGCTAAATGGACAGCATCGTTGCATTCAAGTCAAACGATGAACACCAGCAAAAAGAGTGATTATTTCCGTTTTGAAATGTATGCAGTTTGTTCAGAAATTTCAATTCTTTGTTCTTGGAGGCGCAATTTTTTAGTGCATGGCAGAGACGGGAGCAAGGCGCAGAAAACGTTTTCCTTGCAAGAAGTGAATGAACCAACGAAAAAAGTCCTCCGTCAGATCGATGCTCTCGATGAAGTTGCTGCCGATCCAGACTCTGAGGATGATTTTGATGGTGAACGGTGTGATGAGGATGGAAATCTGAATCTACACAGTGCTGATGCAGGCTGCGTGTGTAACGTTCAGTTAGTAACTTACTTTTATCGCAAAGTGACAATGTTGTGGCCCGGCCGAACAGGTGGCATTTAACAACTGGCTGAAAATGTTGACAGTGTGGAAAACACACGTTCTCAGTGGAGTGTACTTTGTCAGGTATATAATGTCAAACAAACATGCTGGAGGCCATTTGCCGCAGCAACCCTAATCCGTCAGCTGCAGGGTGAAACAGGCTCAGCATCAGCAGGTTCGTCTGCCTGACGAGGCTGCAGCGGTCAAGTGCTTAAGAGTGATTTCTTCACTGAACAAAGGTGAATACGGTTAAGGGGTGCCATGGGTTTCAGAGCAAAGGACTCAACCGTGAAGAGAAATAAGGGCAGGAACAGAGAAGTCAACCACCAACGCAATGTTCACCTCTTGAGAATCCCAGGGGCAAAGTGTTATAAGTGATGGTGATGACAGCTGTCAAAAATCACCAAACACAAGCACTCAACAACAACGAAATTCAAAGCCCAACAAAACTATCCAAAAGGCAAAAGCCAATCTTGTACAACTAACCATTGGGCTTGGCGCCAGTCGGACCTCAGAGGTTTCTGCTCCCTTCATCTTAATGTTTACCCTGACCTGTATTTTCTGCTTTGAATCCTTCAAACTCTCTGTCTGCGTTGCAGCATTGCACTTTGGGCGGACACCCTCAAGGCTCTATAACTCCAAATGGAGCATACGGCAAAATACGGAAGGAATACAGGGTAAACATCAGTCCCACCAATGATACGTTTTTACCAGGCATGGGAATTGTTTCAAAGAAAAATTTCTGAAATCCAGAGGGGTCTAGCGGCATGATTACCCCAAAATCATCCCCCCCCCCCCCCCTTATCAAATCAAGATCATGAACTGCTGCATCATGAAACTGCACGCCTATGCATTCCTTCATCACCTCTTCACAAACTTTCACTTCCAGCTCAACTAATCCGGCTTCTTCTGGAATGTGACCTCCTTCATCACACTGAAGAGTATGTCACCATCTGGGGTTGTTCAGCAATTATGAAATTAAAAATATTAAAAAACACCGCAACATTTACAAACAAACATTCAGTTTCAAGCGTCCTGCCAGCTTTTCACGTCTCCAACTAGACCAATCCAGCTACCATTTACCAACTCCCACTTCCGTTTATTGGCACTGCCGCAGTCATCTAACTTTTCGCTACAGTTGACACTCAAGTGACAGACGTGGTGAATCTTTCACTTTCAAAACTTTTAGAATGTTCACCTTTTTTTTAAATCCAAACTTGGCACAGAAATGACTGCATTCAGCACTAATGCCTGCCTGTGACAGCAACAGAACTTGCACTTTTTCATAATTATAGTGTTCACCTAAACAAAGCCTTTGAGCACAAATGTTTCACAGGTATTCGGTGCAGAGTTAAAACTGATGCCTCCTTTTTTTAGTACCCCTGATCCTCCCCCCCCCCCCCCCCCCTCCCCAGCGGACAATTCTTTTCCCCCATGTAAAGTCAGAGAAATTTGCCTTTACACGCACAATTCCCAGGCCTGGTTTACATGGATTGAGTGAATAAAAAACAGGTATGTCAAAGGAGCTCCAATCTTGTGGACTGTAACCATCATTATTTTAGTTCACGACTGAAGTACTGCTGCCCAGAAAACAAACAGGCTAAGGTCAAACATTTGACAGGTTAACAAGCGATGTCAAACAGCAATGCTGACCAAAAACATACACAGTCCATGCAAGGAATGCCAGCACACGGTCTCATTTTCAAGCTGAAAACACACATCTTTACACTACAAAACAGGGCATTAATACCTTGTCGCTCTGAAGCCCTGACAGTTTCAGTGCTGTGAGTTTTCTTGCTCAAAAATAAAAACCCATGCCGTGCCACTGCAGCCAAAACATTCCACATCAACGTTTCCACAGTGCAGACTGAATTCCCATGTCCACCACAATTTACACGTGCAACCAACACAGGCTGCACCACCAAAATGGTGGGATTGAGTGGTGGTGGGCGAGCGGGGAAGAGATGTACAGACAGAAAGCTGAGCGAAACCCTGTGAAGCCTGGCTCACAAACCCAGAGCCACTGAGAAAAGAAGACACCCCAATGCTCAATGTTGCACAAACGAAAAAAAAGTCTTGACCGAACGGGAACGATATCATGACATATATGAGTCATGTGACAACGACAGAGGCTTCTTACCTGGCTAGTCTCCAGGTCTGCTGCACACAGACTGCTGGGGGGTCGAAGCTTGCTCAGCATACGGTAAGTTGTCAGGTTATTTTGGAAACTCCTGCACACACACAAAGGCGATGCACCACCGGCACTGTCATCCCTGACATCTTCAGCATAAATTGTCATGCTATCAGTGGGACAGTCCACTGGACAAATCAGTGTCACAGCTGTGTCTATGGGCAGGGCCTGCCCAACCTCAACCCCCCCCCCCCCCCCCCACCACCCTGTCCGAACTTCCCAAACTTACTCTTATCAGTTTTACAGTGTGGCCCATTAGTCTTTCAGTACAACACACACAGACAACACACAACACACACACACACACACACACACATACACACACACACACACACATACACACACACACACATACACACACAACACACACACACACACACACACACAACACACACACACACACATACTCACACACACACACACACACACACACACACACAACACACACACACAACACACACACACACAACCACACACACACACACAACACACACACACACACAACACACACACACACAACACACACACACACAACACACACACAACACACACACACAACACACACACACACACAACACACACACACACACAACATACTCACACACACACACACACACACACACACAACATACTCACACACACACACACACACGCATCACTCTCTCTCTCTCTCTCTCTCACATACACAGACACACACAACATACTCACAGACACATACAAGATACTCACAGACACACACACACACACACACAACATACTCACAGCCACATACAACATACTCACAGACACACACACACACACACAACATACTCACAGACACACACACATCACTCTCTCTCTCTCTCTCTCTCTCTCACACACACACACACACACACACACACACACACACACACACACACACACAACCACATATTCAAATCCAGTGTTCAGACTCTTCCATCAACATGGTTTAACTAGTTATTTGGTGGATTCTTCTCACATACTTTCACCACAGACTCTGATGCAGGCTTTTCAAGAGAACTTTAAGAAGGCCACAATGAATGTGAAGAGCTTGCAGAATTTACTGTTAACAGATACTTCTTTCAGAAAACCTACCACAACAACAAAACACCATTTTGCCCCCTCTCCAGATGGCAACAGCCCAATGGCAATGAATCACGCATATAAACTTTGATTCTGGCCCAGGAACCGGAGGAGTTTGGCTCAGTCTTTTAGTTTACTCACTGTGGCTAAACACACTTGCCAACAGGGACCATTCCCATGGAATATCCATGAGGCGCAGTCACCAAGGTCACTGAGATAGAAAGCAAGGCTTAGGAATGTTGGTTGCACTTACAGGGCAGTGCTTAAGCACACCACTCTGGTGGATTTTGTTTTTTTAAACGCGCTATGAAAAGCTAGTCACTCATGTAGAACCACATGCAAGTGCAGTGAGTCTGCTCAGGAGAGCGGAGAATAGCGCTATATAAGCGATCATCAATCCATCCAAAAAACAAAACAACAAAACTGTTCATGCAACACCCAAACCTTGCTTTCGACCTTGGGAGGCAACAAGAATGCCCTACTGAAACGCACTTTAACCTCAAATATGAAACGCTTGGATCGGTTCATGCAACAGAAACGATCAAGGAATGACGCAGAGGTGACAAAGCCAGAGAACAAGGCAAGAGAAGACACATGCATAATGACCTTCCTCTCAGCCGAACCGCTTCCTCAAAGTTCTTGTTGTCCATTGCCTTTTGTACATCTTTTGTCTGCCATCAGAAAAGTACATGCATAAGTTATCAGTCAATCAATGACACAGGGTGGACAGACTGATTGCCATGGCAAGACAGAAACAGGTTTGAGACAGGCAAACATTTCCTGAAATGACAATGACAGACAGAGACAGGCTGACTGACACTGACAAGACAGAGACAGGGTGGGGGACAAACTGACACTGACAAGACAAACCAACAGAGAAAGACAATGTGAACAAACTGTCAATGACAAAACAGAGACAGGGTAGGGACAAACTGACACTGACAAGACAGACCTACAGAGAAAGCAAACTGATTGACACTGACAAAACAGAGACAGGGTAGGGACAAACTGAAGCTGACAAAACAAACTGACAGAGAAAGACTGTGGACAAACTGTCACTGGCAAAACAGAGGCAAGGTAGGGACAAACTGACACTGACAAGACAAACAGAGAAAGACAATGTGGACAAACTGATTGACACTGACAAAACTGAGACAGGGTAGGGACAAACTGACACTGACAAGACAAACCAACAGAGAAAGACAAAATGGAAAGACTGATTGCCATGGACAAGACAGAAACAGGTTTGAGACAGACTAACATTTCCTGAAATGACAATGACAGACAGAAAAAAGATGAATAGAAAGGCTGATTGACACTGACAAGACAGAGACAGGGTGGGGACAAACTGACACTGACAAGACAGAGACAGGGTAGGGACAAACTGACACTGACAAGACAGAGACAGGGTAGGGACAAACTGACACTGACAAGACAGAGACAGGGTGGGGACAAACTGACACTGACAAGACAGAGACAGGGTAGGGACAAACTGACACTGACAAGACAGAGACAGGGTAGGGACAAACTGACACTGACAAGACAGAGACAGGGTAGGGACAAACCGACACTGACAAGACAGAGACAGGGTAGGGACAAACTGACACTGACAAGACAGAGACAGGGTAGGGACAAACTGACACAGACAAGACAGAGACAGGGTAGAGACAAACTGACACTGACAAGACAGAGACAGGGTAGAGACAAACTGACACTGACAAGACAAACGGAGAGAGAAAACCAAGGTGGACCGGCTGATTGACACTGACAAGACAGAGCTAGGACTGAGGCTGACTGACACTAAGACATAAGAGAAAGACAGGGTGGACAGGGAGACGTAAGGATGAACATGAGAACTGAGACAGATGGACCTGACTGACTCAGTCCATAAAACAGGCGCATGGATAGACAGACAGGACAGATACCACAACAGATTGCCCCGGCTGACTCCATAAAACAGGCAGATGGACAGACAGATGGATGAACATGACAGAGAGACAGATCTGACTCACTCAATAAAATAGGTAGACTGGCACACAGAGACAGAGAGAGAGACCAGAGAGAGAGAAGACAGGAGGAAAGACTGACCCGATCTACACACTCCATCAGCGGCACCCGGACAGTCTGGTTTCCTTCCAGTGACACCACACAGGCTGGTGTGTCGGGTGCAGCATCCATCAGAGCTAACACCGCCTCTGCCCCCATTCTAGAGCCCTGCAGGATCACACACAACACACATGCGGCTGACGTGTTCACAATTCTCAAACTGTTCACAATTCTCATTCTGTACAAACTGAACAGAATCCACAGAATCATCAAAGGTCTTAATGAACTCATTTTCTAAGGGCAATGACAGAAGACGAGAAACAATTCATGAAAAAGAAAAAGAAAATGGCAATCAAGAATGGATGCAGCTCAACAGAGCTGATCGTCATGCAAAGTTTGTTTGAAGGATCCAAGAGAAGGCCACTGTTACACCATCCAGTTCTGCCTGGTTTTAGAACTATCTCAAATATGCCACGAAATCATGCCGGCCAAATGTCACACAGAAAAATGGCAAGAGAAGGCCACTGTTACACCATCCAGTTCTGCCTAGTTTTAGAACTACTCAAATATGCGCCAATCACACAGAAAAATGTGCAAGAGAAGGCCACTGTTACACCATCCAGTTCTGCCTAGTTTTAGAACTATTCAAATATGCGCCAATCACACAGAAAAATGTGCAAGAGAAGGCCACTGTTACACCATCCAGTTCTGCCTAGTTTTAGAACTATTCAAATATGCGCCAATCACACAGAAAAATGTGCAAGAGAAGGCCACCGTTACACCATCCAGTTCTGCCTAGTTTCAGAACAACTCAAATATGTGCCAATCACACAGAAAAATGTGCATGAGAAGGCCACTGTTACACCATCCAGTTCTGCCTAGTTTTAGAACAACTCAAATATGCGCCAATCACACAGAAAAATGTGCAAGAGAAGGCCACTGTTACACCATCAAGTTCTGCCTAGTTTTAGAACTACTCAAATATGCGCTAATCACACAGAAAAAATGTGCATGAATATGATCCAATCAACATAAGTAACCACCATACAGAGTTGGATCTTGGTCAGACAGAAACTGCCAGAGAAAATATTATTTTCAATTTCAGCGCCTTTGCAATAAACATGCACACTATGTTCACATTCACTTACAGCTTGCGTGATTGGATAAAGTGAAAGGCACAAGCCAACGAATATCAAGAACACATTTTAGTCACTTATTCATAACACATTTGACCCTGCACATAACCTCACTATTTGTGCCACTGAAGCTTCAAAAATGTCTTGCATTGTTTGCATTGGGTTGTTTGTCTCAGTGAAAAATGAATGGTCATTTCCACCTGCTAGACAGATTTTAAAGTATTTTCACTCCTTGCTACACACTTTAAAGTGTGATTTTGACGCACAGAGTAACAGTTTGTCACAGGGTGAATTTGAGGTCCTAAAGCGTGAATACACACAGAAAGTTTTTTGGGGGAACCCTGACAATGCAGAACCCTGTGAGAGAATGCCGGCCTCTCCACTTACCAGTATCCTGTCAAAAGCAGAAGGGCTGCCTCCTCTCTGTACGTGGCCCAGCACAGTGACACGGGTGTCGTACTTCAGTCGATCTGTCAACAACTGGCAACAGACAAATTATGCTACAGTGGTGCATCTTACACAGCTGGCAACAAATACTGTGGCCATACAACTGGCAACAAATACTACAGTGGTGCAGTTATACAACTGGCAACAAATACTACAGTAGTGCGGTTATACAACTGGCAACAAATGCTACAGTAGTGCAGCTATACAACTGGCAACATACAAATACTACAGTAGTGTGGCTATACATCTGGCAACAGACAAATACTACAGTAGTGTGGCTATACAACTGGCAACAGACAAATACTACAGTAGTGCAGCTATACAACTGGCAACAAACAAATACTACAGTAGTGTGGCTATACAACTAGCAACTACTACAGTAGTGCAGCTATACAACTGGCAACAGACAAATACTAGAGTAGTGCAGCTATACAACTGGCAACAGACAAAGACTACAGTAGTGTGGCTATACATCTGGCAATAGACAAATACTACAGTAGTGTGGCTATACAACTGGCAACAGACAAATACTACAGTAGTGCAGCTATACAACTGGCAACAAACAAATACTACAGTAGTGTGGCTATACAACTAGCAACTACTAAAGTAGTGCAGCTATACAACTGGCAACAGGCAAATATTAGAATAGTGCAGCTATACAACTGCCAACAAAGACTACAGTAGTGTGGCTATACAACTGGCAACAGACAAAGACTACAGTAGTGTGGCTATACATCTGGCAACAGACAAATACGACAGAAGTGTGGCTATACAACTGGCAACAGACATATACTACAGTAGTGCAGCTATACAACTGGCAACAAACAAATACTACAGTAGTGTGGCTATACAACTAGCAACTGCTACAGTAGTGCAGCTATACAACTGGCAACAGACAAAGACTACAGTAGTGTGGCTATACAACTGGCAACAGACAAATACTACAGTAATGTGGCTATACAACTGGCAACAGACAAAGACTACAGTAGTGCGGCTATACAACTGGCAACAGACAAATACTACAGTAGTGCAGCTATACAACTGGCAACAGACAAATACTACAGCAGTTCAGCTTACACAACTGGCAACAAATACTACAGTAGTGCAGCTTACACAACTGGCAACAGATAAATACTACAGTAGTGCAGCTTACACAACTGGCAACAGACAAATACTACAGTAATGCAGCTATACAACTGGCAACAGATAAATACTACAGTAGTGCATCTTACACAAATGACAACAGACAAATACGACAGGAATGCAGCTACACAAAACATACGCTGTTAAATGAATGATATGCTGTTCAGAGAAACGAATATGCTGTTAAATGAATGCTGTTCAGAGAAACGTATGCTGTTAAATGAAAGATACACTGTTCAGTGAAGGGTGCGCTCTTAAATGAAATGTGTGCTGTTTAATGAACAGTGTGCTGTTAAAGGAAATGTGCTGTTCAATGAAAGTTGTGCTGTTCAGTGAAAGGTGTGCTGTTAAAGGAAAGGTGTGCTGTTTAATAAAACATGTGCGGTTCAATGAAAGGTCATAGGCAGAATCAAGGGGCTGGGATAGCTCAGTGGTTAGAGCGCCAGACTCGTGATTGAAAGGTCGCGGGTTCGAATCCCTGCAGGAGTGGCGGGAGAATTTTCTTCTCCAGGGTCGACTTTCTGTGCTGACTCTTATTTCCTTATCCGTTCCACCCCCATGTTACTGCAGTAGCACGTAAAAGATCCCGGTCATTCTGCCAAAAGTGCAGGTGGCAGGTTACAGCTAAACATGCATACACCTTACGTATGTGGCTTTGCATGAAGTGACATGGAGCATGGTTGTATGGTGTACACAGACCTTGCACCGAGACAGCAGCAGTTTCATGTGGCACCAGCCATGCCAGCGCTGTAAGTACACCACTTCGGTGGATATTTTTAAAAAATGCGCTATAAAAAGCTAGTCACTCATGTAGAATTACATGCGAGCGCAGTGAGTCTGCTCAAGCGAGCAGAGAATAGCGCTATATAAGTGATCATCAATCATCAATCAATCAAGACATGTTCACCAAAAAACCAAAGCACATGGCAGTCACTCACATTCTTCACTCTTTCAGCAGTGATGGGTTTCCCCTCATAGTCCAGCGCACCCTCAGCCACCAGAATGATGTTCAGTCGCTGGCCCAATTTCCGTTCCTGAAAAGTTGTTTTTTTAAATACAGTTTCTACATACAAACAAATAGTTTTAGAATGATGTTCAGTTGCTGACAGTGACCCAATTTCCGTGCCTGTAAAACATTTTTTTAACAATTCCCACATACGCACTGCACCCTCTGCCACCAGAATGATGTTCAGTTGCTGACCCAATTTCCAAATCTTGAAAAAAAAGTGTTTTTAAAATACAGTTTTCACCCTGTGCCACCAGTGACCAGAATGATGTTTAGTCACTAACCACACTCTGCTACCAGAACGATGTTCAGTCGCTGACCCAATTTCCGTTCCTAAAAACTTTTTCTTTTTTTATACAGTTTCCACCCTCTGCCACCAGAATGATTTTCAGTTGATGACCCAATTTCCGTTCCAGAAAACAATTCTCTAAATACAGTTTCCACACACGCACCCTCTCCCACCAGAATGATGTTCAGTTGCTGACCCAATTTCCATTTCGAGAACAATTCTCTAAATACAGTTTCCACATATGCCAGCTGGCCCCTGGCTTCTTTCTCTCTCTCGCCAATGTGAAATGCACTGCACCATCCCACTGCACACCACCATCCACCCTGTGGGCACTTCAGCTAAGGAAGAATTTTACAGCAACGATATCACCACTACACAAGCTGCATCAACAGCCTGCTGTGTCACAAAGGCAACCCTTCGGCAACATCACATCAACCCAGCTGTTTATCCCCAACTCACCACAGTATCTCAGTCTCACCCTGACTCCAGACTGTCTTTCCAACAATGATATCACCCGCACTCAAAGGAAGAGTCAGCAGAGACTATTATACCAGTATATATGTCCTTCGGGCGCTGAAGTCATTTCAGCTTTGACCCAAACTTTTCCGGAATCTCTACTGAATCATCATATAGCATATTCTTACCCATTGCAGCAAGATCTTTCTTCCATCAGTCTCAGTCTCAGAGAAAAACAAGCTCTTGAAAATTGGAAACAGCCTAAAAAAGTATTGGCCCTCCAGATCTGTCTCTTTCCAAAACCACAGACCATGCTGTTCTTCACAAGGCATGTGGCATGTTTCGTCTCAGCTGGCTCAGCAGATTTCACCAGTGGTATCATATGCTGATGTATAAACCCAAGAACTGTCTTTTGTTTATTCTTCATCTGTGGCACCCACATTTTCCGTTAAATGGAATAATGAACTCTTTAGCGTGACTGAACTGACTTCACAGTAGAACTGAGCCACTTACAGACGACAGCTTGGAACACAGGGTTTCCTCCCAGTCACCCTCTGGTGGCCACTCGGGAATGAATACCCAGTCAGCCTCGCAGGCAAGGGCAGCAACCAGCGCCAAGTAGCCACAGTGACGGCCCATTACTTCCATCACAAATGCCCTCTGGTGGCTGGAAAAGAAGACAACGAATTCTGACTAATCATCAGGGGCATTTTTAATTTGGCGCAAAACTTGTCTGTGGTGGTGACAGGTTAACTGGCTTCTCACTTTTAGCCAGGCAGCTCCACCCATGAAGACAGAGTGAACAGCAACCAGGCGATGGCACACTGACACTCTTAATGGAGGTGGTAAACACCCATGCTATGACATACCAACATGTCCGAAGGCGGTGGTCAACAACCACACTATGGCACACTGACATACATAATGGAGGTGGTCAACAACACACCAACATACCTAATGGAGGTGGTCAACAACCACTCTATGATACACCAACATACCTAATGGAGGTGGTCAACAACTAGGTTATGACACATCAACATACCTGATGGAGGTGTTCAACACACCAACATACCTAATGGAGGTGGTCAACACACCAACATACCTAATGGGGGTGGTCAACAACCACTCTGTGACACACCAACATGCCTAATGGAGGTGGTCAACAACCAGGCTATGACACATCAACATACCTGATGGAGGTGGTCAACATCAACATACCTAATGGAAGTGGTCAACAACCACACTACAGCACACTGACATATCTAATGGAGTTGGTTGACAACAGGCTATGGCACACCAACATACCTGATAGAGGTGGTCAGTAACAGGCTATGACACATCAACATACCTGATGGAGGTGGTCAGTAATAGGCTATGACACATCAACATACCTGATGGAGGTGGTCAACAATCACACTATGGCACACTGACATACCTAATGGAGTTGGTCAACAACAGGCTATGGCACACCAACACACCTGATTGGAGGTGGTCAGTAACAGGCTATGACACACCAGCATACCTAATGGAGGTGGTCGACAACAGGCTATGGCACACCAACATACCTGATGGAGGTGGTCAGTAACAGGCTATGACACATCAACATACCTGATGGAGGTGGTCAACAATTACACTACGGCACATTGACATACCTAATGGAGGTGGTCAACAACAGGCTATGGCACACCAACATACCTAATGGAGGTGGTCAGTAACAGGCTATGACACACCAGCATACCTAATGGAGGTGGTCGACAACAGGCTATGGCACACCAACATACCTAATGGAGGTGGTCGACAACAGCCTATGGCACACTGACTTACCTGATGGTGGTGGTCACAGCACAAGCTGTGGGGAACTGACATACCCGGTGAAGGTGTTCTCTGGGTATTCACGTACCTGCTAGCAGTGGTGGAGATGGCATCTACCGCTTCAATGATGCGATGAAGCGCACTGTCAGTGCCAATGGTCATGTCCGTCCCACAGAAGTCATTGTCAATGGAGCCCACCATGCCCACAATGTTCAAGTGCTGACAGCGGATTTGTTCCTCTGCTGAAAGCTTGCCTGCCACACACACACAGGCCAGCCCTCATTTAATGTGCTGCCCAGATTTGACTGACAGGCCATGATTAGCAAATCAGACAAGATACACCTCTGGCCTACAAGCACTTTAGCTGCCATTTTAATTTTTATCAGGCAGTTTAAGCCTATCAGAATCTTTTGGGCAGCAAACAGAGACCAGCATTGCCACAAAAGTGATAATGTGTCCATAGCAGCTTTGTAGCTTGGACATGCAGTACCCAAGCCAACTAAAGGGTGCAGTCAGATCCATACCATTTCCTAACATGTGGTTGTCCTCTTGAAAAGCTAAATGTAAGTCTTGTCAATGGTAACTGCCATTTCTTAGTTTGTATGAAAGCCAGTACATACATATGATTATAACAATAAACATCTGAATTTTTACAAGACTCTTCACTTCTCAAAGTTGCTTGAATGTATAGGGCAGTTCACGTGGGGTTAACTCCCTTAATTTTTACCCAGCATTGCTGAAGTCCCTTGGCTGTTTTCACTTCTGGTGCAAACTGTCTTCATTATGGAAGGTGGTGACAATGAATTCACAAAGTTTACAATGCCAACTTTAAAGGCATTTTTTTAAGGCCCATAGTCAGAGTGTGCCTGTTGCTCATGCTAAAGGATGCCCAAAACACATGTTTTCCACCCTTGCAATCTTCTGGTTAACTGAAAAATGATGCAGACACTTTTTTCCATCCTCTATCACCTTTCCCCTGTAATTCTTTCAAACGCAACAGCATTGCCATTTGTACTGCTTCGCAACTCTAGGTTCAACTTCCATCATCATCCACAGCATGAAGCAACACCTACTCAGAAAGTGGCCTGGAAGTGGCAGCTGCGACCTCTTGTGACTTCTCACATGAAAGATTACGAAGAGCATTCACTCCTGCAAACAAACTTCACTGAACTGCACAAAATACAAGATTAGAAGCTCCAATGAGGCAACCAGCTAACTGCCCAGCCAGCAGGCTAGCCACCACCCAAACACACACCTGTATCGGTCAGCTCCTTCAGTAGACTGGTCCATTCCTGTCGGAAGAGGTTTGCGCCAGTCAGACTGCCATCACCCCCAATCACCACCAGGTTGGTGATGCCATGCTTGACCAGGTTCATTGCTGCTTGCAGGCGACCGGACCGTTCCCGGAATGACTTGCACCGAGCACTGCCAATGACTGTGCCTCCCTGCCAGAAGAGAAAAAATCTCATTCTGATAGCTGCATCAGCATTATATGAAGAGCAGGAACTTTATGGCTCACTGAACTGAAGAACTGGCTGTGTTAAAAGTATTATGAAAGATACAAATGTGACTCCCCCCCCCCCCCCCCCCCCCCCCTTTTTTTTTAAGGAGTAAATTGCTTATTTGAAACTTTGCATAATATAATTATGTGTGTGTGTGTAAAAACATTTTTTTTAGGGGGTTTGTGGTGTGTTTTTTAATTTTGTTTTGTAGGTATAAAAATGTGTGCATGCATGTGTTCATGTGTGTGCATGCAGTATGCTTGTGTGTGTGGGTGGGGGGGGGGGGGGGTGCATGTTTGCACACACACACATCCAAGAGTGTGTGCATGTGTGTGTGCATGCATGCACATGTGCATGTGTGTTAACCAATATGTTTGAATGCAAGTGTGTTACCAGTTGCAGGATCCCAGACACACTGGACCATGTAGCCTCTACAATGTTGTCCCCTCCAGCCACCATACCCTCATAACCCTGCAGACAAAGACAATGGCATTAATGAAAATGTAACAGTGGTAGTCAGTGTAGATTGCAATTTGATTATTGTGTGGTTAGTTTGTTGTACATGTGCTATACTGCTAAGGTAGTCTGCCTGGACTGTGAGTGTGACTGTCAACCTAGCAGTTCTGGGTCACTTGCTTTCTTTGACAAGTGCTCACACACCAGTTTTGACCACTTCCCAATCCCATTGACAGATGAGTTTTCTTAAAATGCACTGTAAGTCACACTGCAACTGTCAAGGAGGCAGGGTCACATTTTGATTATGTGTCCTATGCCTCTGTGTTTGGAGATGAGGTCATTTTAATTTTTTATTGTATGACTTTTGGTGAGTAAAACAGTATAACTGCTGCATGCATGATGATGATGACTTACTGTTAATGTTATTATATACTTTTTGTAACTGATGTCAAGAGATTCAATAAGCAGCTGATCTTAATGAATGCTGTTTATAACTTACCTTTTCTATGCATAACATAATCATTCTGTGAATGTGGTACCTTTTCTATGCATAACATAATCATTCTGTGAATGTGGAAGTTTATTGTATGCTCTAGTCTATAATTGTATAAATAGGTACTACTCCAAAGTGGGCTGGATACACTGTCAGCAGAGCAAAATCTGAACCAATTTTACCATATTAAAAGCACTCCAAATTCATGAATTCAAATTTCAGTATTACATTAGTCACTGTTTCTTAAATTCTTAACCTAGTTATTAAACTCTCCTAATGACCTACCTCTTTGATGAAGAACACCTTACATCCAAGGTAGAAACCCATGCGAACCACAGCCCGTACTGCGCCATTCATCCCTGACACAAACATTAATATAATATGAATAATAATTATATGTAAATAGTTCATTTTACTATAACCATCACAAACCAATGCAGCTCTGCATCACTGTATGCATGGCCAAAAATGTCCAAATGATTGGTGTTAACAGTACTAACACTTTGCTGGTTAGAAATAGATGATACATTACAAATTATGGAATTAATTAGTAGTAACAGTACTTGAAACTATAGTAATGACTATAATCCAATATATCTTTTGACAAAAAAATAAAAAAAATAAAAAAAGTATATTAATATATCTATATCTATAATGTAATGGTATAATTGTACATCATTTGTAACTGGTTGAATCAAGATCAAGATTGATTACCACTATAATATCAGTCATGAATAAAGGGCAGGGACGGGGGGGGGGGGGGGGGGGGGAGTTTCTAGTTTTCATTCCAGCATTAACTCAAAACCTACTCTATTTCCAGTTATATGATAATAACAATCACATTGATTTAGGCTAACAGCCACCAAATCTTTGCTATTAATAGTATCATTAGTATTAATGCTAGCTAACTTTAAACACTGAGGCCACTGCGGGGGTGGGCAAAACTCAGTGAAGACACTTTCCGTCTTGCCAAGTTCAGCCTAGCTGCTCGTGAAAGCCTGCAGGGCTGGGGCGTCGACAACCTCGGGTGGCCTGAGCTACAGAGGCAGATGCATGGTATTATGGTAAATGTACACTCCACTGTCACAGGACAGCGAACCGACGGGGCTAAAAGTGGATACTGCCGCATAATCATAGTCATAGACATAGACGGACCTTGTGAATCCCCTCCACTTGTGAAAACGCCGATGACATTGCCGGCCCAAGCTCCGGCTTCGATAAGTTGTCCCTCTTTGCCGGGAGTCGCCATGACGCTTGCTCTCCTATTGAACTCGCTGGACCTGCGGCTGCTTGCACTTGTTGGATCCATTTTGGGCAAGGTTCCGCAAAAAGGTCAGATCACTAGAAAATAAAAGACTGGAGCGGATGTATTCAGCTCATCCGTTGATATCCTTGACCTTTTAGACCTTGACCCTTTGGGAGACTTTCAGAAGCACTTCCGGTGCAAATTATTTTCTTTGTAACGTCATCAAAGCATATAAAATAAAATTGATAATAATAGCAAAATCGAAGTTAATCTAAGCGATTTTGACAAAGTTTGGGTGCAGACACCAAAACAGCTCTGTTGACTATAAAATATGTAGATCAAAAAGTTGATCACATTTACCCAGCATACCCCGCTCTTCCTTTTATCTAACAACGTGAGACAGGAAGCACCATGAGGTAAGTCTGTGCAGAAGTTCTTTGATTTCTCGTGAAAGTGTTTGTCAAGAGTCCTTCCAAATACACCGAGATGTTCTTCATAATTCAGTTGAGAGTTACGTAATTATGAAAACAACATGGTTTTTGAGATTTAATGTGAAATTGATAATTCGCTTGTGGTGTTGCACCACCGCCAAGAAATATGGCCGACTTGACTGGCCCAATCTCACATTTATTCCGTAAAGTGACCTCCTACGTCACCATTGAAGATTTTGTCACTCTCTGACTGTAGTCTAAGCAGTATTACACCCTTTTTCTTCCACTGTCTTAATAAACACAGTGTTGATTGTTTTTAGGTTTAGGGAATGAAATTTGGACCAGGAAGACCATTTTGTGGTATCTGTCGATTTTTGCAATGTGCACACACTATGTCAGTTATAATTATTGTTATAACTTAGATTTGATGGTTTATAAATCGCCCCTTCTTACAGGAGGCAGTCTTAGCGCTTTACAGTTATTAACATTTACAGTTACAAGCAGCACTAGTGCCACAGACATTTTGAGCGAATCAGATGTAACCTGCACACCATACACGCACAAACACAAACACACCAAACATGGGTCAGTGTCGTGTTGGGAAAAGGTGAGTTTTGAGTTTTGATTCACAGGAAGAGACTGAGAGAATCCATACCCAAACCTCCTACCATGATTCATGTTCTTTGGACTTGTAACCGTATGTGGTTGGCTGGGCTGAAAGCACAAACTGTTCTTTGGAAAGCATGTGGAGCTTTTTAAGAGGTTGCACTCTAAAATTGGTCATTATTCAGTTTTTGTCTCATTAATATGTAGCATTATATTTATAGGTTGAGGGTTACAGTCTTTACATTGCTCTTTACATGATGTTTATGCACATTTCCCATTCACATCTTCAATTTCCTTCTCGTTGCAGTACACTGCGATTGCAGAAACGGCTCTCCGCAGCCGTGCTCAAATGCGGAAAAAATAAAGTTTGGTTGGATCCTAATGAAACCAATGAGATCGCCAATGCAAATTCCCGTGAGTATGCCTAGTCACATGCACAGGCTGTGACTGACTGCCAAATAATAACAGTTAATTGATTTGTCAGTATGTCTTTATTTCCATATGTTAACTAGATTAAAAAATGCACATGGATTGAAGCATGGAATTGAACATTCATAATCAAACATGCTCAGTTAAAAGGTTTTGACATGTCATTGTAAAACAGTGAATATAGTGATGATTCCAAACACATGTTGAGTGCATACAGTGTAAGCATAACAGGTGAAGAACAACAAAGAGAACAAAAAAGTTTTATACTAAAAAGTCTGAGATGAATTTTTGTTTTTTTTAAAGTGGGGGGGGCGCAAATGTCTATTTTTCATGTGTGTTCTATTACGATTATTGATGCAAAAGATGGTTGCCACTCAAGCGCTTGGTGTTTGAACAAATAAGGGATCCTGTACAAATGCCAGTTTGTGGATGCAATCAGTCTTCCAGTGTTGAAGGTGTGTCATTTGAATTTAAAAATTTGTGACATGGCTTGTTTTATTTTCAGGTCAAAACATCCGCAAGCTGATCAAGGATGGTCTCATTATCCGCAAGCCTGTCAAGGTGCACTCCCGTGCTCGTGTCCGCAAGAATGCCCTGGCCCGTCGCAAGGGTCGCCACATGGGCCACGGCAAGCGCAAGGGAACAGCCAATGCTCGTATGCCCACCAAGATCCTGTGGATCCGCCGCATGCGTGTGCTGAGGAACCTGCTGCGCAAGTACAGGGAGGCCAAGAAGATCGACAAGCACCTGTGAGTGGCGTTGGCTAGGAGAAAGAAAAGAAAAAATCTGGTTATGGAAGGTTAAATTTTTAGGTCCTCTCCCCTCCCCCCCCCCCCCCCCCCCCCACAGTACTGTATCAGTATCAGTACTGTAATAGTGTAACACATGCACACACACACACACAGAATACAGTTTGTTTCTCTCTCTCTCTCTCTCTCTCTCTCTCTCTCTCTCTCTCTCTCTCTCTCTCTCTCTCTCTCTCTCTCAGAAATGTTTTGTTCGGGGTAGAATTGAAGAGCAGAGTGTCACTGGGTTGCCTTTCTCTGGTCCCCCTATGGAGGCTAATGGAGTGTCTTTAGTCTGATCTCAGAGTATGGAAACAAAGGATCTCATCCCACTAACCTTATGCCTTGCTGCATGCAGTGGTAAGTATTCTCCAGATGGGGTAGGAGGTGCAGGCTTGAGATTGTCCAAACCAATATTTATGGGATTTCAGACCACTTGTGTCTTGTTCAGATACTTTTCACAACTTCTTTTTTGTAAAACGTCTACACACACTCACACTGGCACACACACATTGAGTGAAAGCATTCGGTATCTCCAGTTTTTCCTGCTGTGGATTTGCTGGTCGAAAGTAATGCGAAAAGAATGTAGCTTGCATCGTTGGAAATTGTTGTCTGTCAGCAGTTTCCTGGTTAATTGGCTACGACAAGAATATTGCTGAGTGCTTGTGTTTAAGTTGGTCTTTGTGTTTTAATGCCCCATCAACCACACAGCATCACTACACAGTGATTGTATTAAAGTCTATTGCATGGGCCTATATCAAACTCCAAGCACTGGTTTACGACAACTTTCCTTCAACCACTGCCGTATTTAGTTACGCCATAGAGTCCAGAAAACTGTCAGCTAATGAGCAGTTTTTAGTTGGTGCTCAAACAGTAATAAGTTTGTTATAAACAACTCAAATAAAACGAGGCATGTCATTTATAGCCATCAACAAATTTTACACCAGCACAAATAAAACCACAATTGTTTGAATCGAGACAGAACTCTTTTTTTTTACCCAGGTGGATGCGTCTCATGTTTAAGTGTGTGCTTTGGCCTAGGTTGCTTGTACAGTTGTATTAGTACCCGAAACTTTCAGAGGGTGCTGACCGCGTTGCTGGACAGCTGCGCGGAGATAAAGAGGGCCCTTTCAGTGGCGTAAATAAATCTGGCAGAGTTTGGAGGAGAGTGCTGGAAAGTGATCCTGGGGGTGTGGGGCCTATATGTGAACAGCTTAACAGAACATGCACACGCAAGAGATTGGAGTGTTAAGACGAGGAAGGTAGGTAATTCTATTTTGGGGTCAGACTGAATGCTAGATAAGAACTGTTGAACAGTACACTGAGAGCAACTTTGTTAGATTGTTTCTAGTTGTGTAAGATCCAGAGTGAGAAGCATTCGGTATCTCCAGCTTCTCCCACTGTGGAGTTGATGGTCGAAAGTAATGCAAAAAGAATGTAGCTTGCATCGTTGGAAATTGTAGTCTGTCAGCAGTTTCCTGGTTAATTGGCTACAACAAGAATATTGCTGAGTGCTTGTGTTTAAGTTGGTTTTTATGTTTGAATGCCCCATCAACCACATAGCAGCACCACACAGTGATTGTATTCAAGTCTAGTGCATGGGCCTATATGTGAACAGAACATGTACACACAAGAGATTGGAGTCTTAAGACAAGGAAGGTAGGTAATTCTAACCATGGGTGGCACTTCCTTGGGGATGGCAAGGCTTTTAATTGAAAGGGTTAAGTACTTTCAACCTAGGTACAGGTTGATGCCATTGTAACACTGGTGCTGGCCTCAGTGAGACAGTACCATGTTACCAAAGGATGTGTGGGATTTAGGTTTTCATGCCTGGCCCAGAATCAGTGGTGGCTTGTTCCTTTTATGCTGTTCAGATTGAGATGTTTCAGCATGCATGATAACAACCCATTTATTTAGCTGTTCATTCATTCCGGTCTGAATGACCATGATTCATTTTCAAAAGATATGGAGAGTTTAGAGGTAAATACTGAAATGGAAACTTGTATCTTGGCATTTTTTGATGTAAGCATTAGTTTACTTTCATTCCAGTATTTTTGGGTAAATGATGTATTGATATTTTTGGGGCAGTTGTTTGTGTCACTGTCAGACTGAATGCAAGATAATAACTGTTGAACAACTTCGTTAGATTCTTTCTAGTTGCGTGAGATGCATTCGGTATCTCCAGCTTCTCACACTGTGGAGTTGCTGGTCAGAGTAATGCAAAAGAAATGCAGCCTGCATCGTTGGAAACTGTTGTGTCTCCCAGCAGTTTCCTGGTTAATCAGTTGCAACATGACTTCAGTGTCAGACTAGCTGGCAGTGTTGGCATGACAGTAAACATCCTGTAGATGCCCTTCACATGAACACTGTACAGCAGAACTTGGATTTTCTGGTATGGGTGGGGTGGGGGCTACAGTCCAAACACAGGTGGACATTGTGATGGGGCCTGTGTGTGCAGTAACTTCTTGGAATGTTGATTACCAAAGACTAATTACAGCAGCTGAGACTGCCCAGGGCCATACTATAAACTGAGCATTGAGGCCAAAATACCTGAGCCATCTTGCCAGTGTGGGTAAGAATAGTGGCACAGTTTTGCATCCAAACAGATCCTTTGACACAGTTTCCAATTCTCCTGATGCTGGTAACCCACATTGGTCAAAGAATTGGAACAAGCTCTATTGTGAATGGCAATGCATGCTATGGGCCGTCAGCGCTTGTGCTGCATTACACCTCTCTGTTGGTGTATGTTTTGAAGAATCAAGTTGACTAGATTGGCTGTATACCTTTCGCCTTTGTTAAGTTCTGTTCATTTTGTGTGATGACATCTCCTGGTCTGTTGAACACTACCATTTAAGTTTTTTTAAACTGCAATAGTAAGTTTTTTGGGGTGCAAGTTTTAGGTTTTGTTGTGCCTTCTGTGAGAAGGTAATTGGGTTGGAAGTGGGAGCTTTGGGACCTTGCATATCCCAGACTTGCATATAGGACAGTTTAGCATGATTGACTCATCAGATTCACCCATGTATGGCTTAGCTATGCAGGAAAGATGGTGCATCTTGGTCATTTAGGAATGGGTAAATAGCTCTGGCAGCATGGATTCCTTTTCCCCAAGGGGAAAATTCCCAGTTGGAATGGTGATGTGATAGTGCAACAGGTACAATAAGCTCTGGTGATTGTGTGACAGGTACCATGAGCTCTACCTCAAGAGCAAAGGAAATGGGTTCAAGAACAAGCGCATCCTGATGGAATTCATCCACAAGAGGAAAGCAGAGAAGGCCAGAACTAAGCTGCTCAGGTATGTTTGCTTCTTTCTCTCCACACACACACACCCCTAGTAATGTGTACATTTAGAAGAGTTCCTTTATCCCCCCCCCCCCCCCCACCCCCCAAAAAAAAAAATGGTAAGAAATGAAGATAAGATTTGTTGTTTTTTCTTAAAATTGGGACTGGATTGTTTTGTGCTGGGCAATGAAGACAAAGTTTGCCCAAGAATCACCATGTTTGTGTGTTATACGCTATTCAGAGCCAGCACAAACCCAGTTTTAAAGATTTGTGTAGAGTTAGGGTGGTCTTTTGTATGCAGCAGTTGAAGGGGAGGTTAGAACATTCCCCAGTGTCCTCAGTGTTAACTTCGACCTCTGTATAAAGAAGTTGACTATCTGCAGAGACAGATTTTATACAAACTCGTTTTAAAAACATTTAAAATAAAGCTTACCCAGTATTTGACTTCAGCTGTTCAGGACAGGTCGTTTCCTGTTTTAGCGTCCAGGGTCATTTATCATTGCATTTGTTTTGTATTTATGTCCCTGTATAGATCACTCTTGGGATAACTGTGGAAAGGCAGGCAGACTGATGAAGCAGTGTTTCTCTGGTTTTATTGCTATGTTATCCAACAGTCATGTTATGCCCATGTATTACTCTGAATAGATAGCGCTCCAGCATCTCTGTCATTGTACACAATGCAAATGGCTGAGGCTGAATGTTTTTGTTTTTCAAAGTTGATCTGGCTGGCCTAAACATGTTTAACGTTGTCCATTTGTTACGCTTGTTGTATGGACCTGCCATCCCTCATACCTGTGAAGACAACAACAAAAATTAATGCATCAAGACATACCGGAATCATCCAACAGAGCAAAGAGGAGACAGGAATCTCAGATGAGAGAGGGTGAATGGGTCACTGATGCCTGCTACAGTTGAAGTGAACTTTGATTGAAATAAAAACTGCCATGGCTGCTATCCAATCAGTTTCAACTTTTTGATGTAGCATGCATTGTGTTGTTGAAGCAATAGGTTTTGAGCCACAGTTCAGTTTGATAGCAGCAAACCTCAGTGACCCATTCCCGTCTGTGTTGATTATGATGTCTTGATCAGTGAATCAAAATTTTCTTGAATAATTTGTGGTCTTCAATGGGATTTGGGATGGCGGTCTGTACTACAAGCGTTCATTTTTCTCCTCAGCAGTTGCCTCTGTCAGTAGCAGCAGCATCAGAGCCACCTTTCTGATGTGGCCTTTAGTCTGCTTAAACTTAGAAAAATGAGTCTACAACTTCAAGTGCATTTAGGCTGACTAGATCAATCTATTTGCCTTCCACGCTTGCAGATTTTCTTAATGTCTTCATTGTTTAGAAGATAAACAGTTAAGGGGTTTATTTGCTCCTCGTACATTTTTAGTCCCAGTGGTTTACATGGTGATTATTATACTGATAGTTGTTTATGTGGTTGTGGCTGAGTAGTACACTGACTGGCTGCTTGCTTGGTTATGGTCTTAATGATTCTCTGTTTACATGGTTATGACCATACTGATTTGCTGTTTACAGGGCTAGGAATGTACCAGTTGTACTGATTGACAGATTTACATGGTATGGGGTGTTCAGATTGACGACGCATATATAGTTAACGCACGCATTGTTTGACTGTGACTGGGCTCAAAGCACCAGCTAACTAACTGTTGTTTGGCTGTTTCAGTGACCAGGCGGAGGCTCGTCGTACGAAGGTCAAGGAGGCCCGCAAGAGGCGAGAGGAGAGGCTGGCACAGAAAAAGCAGGAGATGCTCAAGTCTTTCGCCAAGGAAGATGAGACGCCCAAGAAATAGCTGTGTGATCTTTTTTTGTGGCCGTAATAAACTACTTCAGTGTACAGTTGCCTGCATTTTTGTGTGTGGGTGCGCTAGTGTGTGTCAGTGGGTGCACTAGTGTGCGTCAGTCTGAGGGGAAGTAGGGGGAGCGAATTGTGGAATGACACTACTGACTACATCATTGTAAAGATGTTCCAGAAAAAAGGTACATGGAACGTGACGTCTGACGCACGCTAGCGAACACGTACGCACGATGAATAATTTCGAAAATGGATAGTTTTCGCTGACCGTCACCATTCTTGTAAGTGTATAGCAAAGGAGCGAGTGAAGTGATGGTGTACCTCCCTATCAGGAGGGCGCAACTCTGTCGCGGTAAAGAAAACGTCCCTAAGTTGCTCACCCTTGTATTTCCAGAAATCGTCTATTAGTATTAACCCAGTAAACTGTCCGGATCGCGCGGGGGGGAGGGGGGCGATGGTCTTTTTTTGTGCACTCCCCCTCTGAAGCCACCACAACAACAAACGCACGCGCGCAAGATGATGAGATAATGTGAAATACTCAAGTCAGTCTTGAAGCTGAGCTTGGTTTCATTTTCAGTCTTCTCAGTTCCAACATGTCCATAGACGAAAAGTTACAGCTGGCATAACACACCATAATTATGTACGTCCACGACACCAGCTTCCCGTCTTTGATAGACACTGAAAGAATTTCCCTTTGGGCAGATTTTCAGAATGATTTCCCTTTGGGCTGATTTTCAGAGTGATTTCCCTCTTAGAACAGGCGTGTTGCTCCGAGTCCTCTGCGTCTTGTGTAGAGAGGGACCTAGTCCTCATGGATCAAAACAATAGGTTGTTTCACTTTAGCCAGTCGTTCCCCGTTCCTTGGGTATTATCAATAAAACAGCTAATCTAACGTTAAAACTAGACACGATTCAGAGTCGGATTCAGATCCTTTATTCACCAAGTTTTACAACGAGGAAGGTGTCTCGAAAAGCGGTAAGCATATAAACATAAGCAAACGACAACACTGACGTACATCAACTGGCATAATTAAAAATATACACCCACCCACATCACCCAAACAACACACATACACACCCCTGCGCGCGCGCGCGCCCGCCCCCCCCCCCCCCCCCCCCCCCCCCCTCGCCACACACACACATGTAAGTAATGTTTCAATGCAAA
This sequence comes from Alviniconcha marisindica, assembly GCA_018857735.1. NCBI lineage: Eukaryota > Metazoa > Mollusca > Gastropoda > Provannidae > Alviniconcha > Alviniconcha marisindica. Next base: position 18,628 of record JABMCL010001459.1, on the reverse strand, counting down.
ATAGAGTCCTACGTCTAAGCCAAAGCGAAGCAAAAGTTCAACACACACGTACGCACACACATACACTGACACTCTTGCACCTGCACGCACGCCCCACCCCTCTCCCTTCCGCACACTCTCTCTCTCTCTCTCTCTCTCTCTCTCTCTCTCTCTCTCTCTCTCTCTCTCTCTCTCTCTCTCTCTCTCTCTATATATATATATATATATACAGAGAGAGCTGTGGACTGGCTGGAAGTTGTGATGAAGACTGCGGCCTAGTTGACTGTGGAAGGACTCTAGAGAAGGGGCTGAAGAAATATCCGTAGGGAGGAGGTTCCAGTCAGAGTCTGTACCGGCGGGGAGAAGGGGTAGAAGAGGATGCGGTGTTGGGTCTGTTCTTGGTGCAGTCTTTGTTCCTGGTGCAGTCTTTGGTCTTGGTGCAGTCTTTAGTCTTGGTGTAGTCTTTGTTCTTGGTGCAGTCTTTGTTCCTGGTGCAGTCTTTGGTCTTGGTGCAGTCTTTGGTCTTGGTGTAGTCTTTGGTCTTGGTGCAGTCTTTGTTCTTGGTGTAGTCTTTGTTCCTGGTTCAGTCTTTGTTCTTGGTATAGTCTTTGTTCCTGGTGCAGTCTTTGCTCATGGTGTAGTCTTTGTTCCTGGTGCAGTCTTTGGTCTTGGTGCAGTCTTTGGTCTTGGTGTAGTCTTTGTTCCTGGTGCATTCTTCGGTCTTGGTGTAGTCTTTGTTACTGGTGCAGTCTTTAGTCTTGGAGTAGTATTTGCTCCTGGTGCAGTCTTTGTTCTTGGTGTAGACTTTGTTCCTGGTAGTCTTTGTTCCTGATTCAGTCTTTGTTCTTGGTGTAGTCTTTGTTCCTGGTGCAGTCTTTGCTCATGGTGTAGTCTTTGTTCCTGGTGCAGTTTTTGGGTTCTTGGTGTAGCCCTTTGTTCCTTGTGCAGTCTTTGTCTTGTTAGTCTTTGTTCCTGGTGCAGTCTTTGGTCTTTGTGCAGTCTTTGGTCTTGGTATAGTCTTTGTTCCTGGTGCAGTCTTTGGTCTTGGTGTAGTCTTTGTTCCTGGTGCAGTCTTACTGTTCCTGACACAGTCTTTGTTCTTGGTGTAGTCTTTGTTCCTGGTGTAGTCTTTGTTCTTGGTGCAGTCTTTGTTCCTTGTGCAGTCTTTGTTCTTTGTGCAGTCTTTGTTCCAGGTGCAGTCTTTGTTCGTGGTGCAGTCTTTGTTCCTGGTGCAGTCTTACTGTTCCTGGCGCAGTCTTTGTTCTTGGTGTAGTCTTTGTTCCTGGTGCAGTCTTTGTTCCGTGTGCAGTCTTTGTTCCTGGTGCAGTCTTTGTTCTTTGTGCAGTCTTTGTTCCTGGTGCTATCTTTGTTCTTTGTGCAGTCTTTGTTCCTGGTGCAGTCTTTGTTCTTTGTGCAGTCTTTGTTCTTGGTGCAGTCTTTGTTCCTGGTGCAGTCTTTGTGCCCCTTTGGTCTCAGGGTCAGAGTGGCGGAAGAAGCACCCTGGGTTTATGTCTATAAGGACATTGTTGATTTTCTAGAGCATCCCCAGGTGCTTCATCGTTCAAGACTTGTCCACTTACGATTTTCCAGCATGGATGTAACAGTGTCTGGTGATCTCGGTGTCGGTGTAGTTGTTGTTGATCACGTACCTAGGTGCTCATTGTACTTTTCCCAGTAGTTGGATGTTCTTGTGTTTGTGGGGACACCAGGCAGCCCAGGCGTACTCCAAAGTGGAGATCCCAGTAGTTTGATGTTCTTGTGTTTGTGGGGACACCAGGCAGCCCAGGCGTACTCCAAAGTGGGGATCCCAGTAGTTGATGTTCTTGTGTTTGTGGGGACACCAGACAGCCGAGGGGCACTCCTATGTGGGGATCCCAGTAGTTGGATGTTATTGTCAGCGCTTGTGGTGACATCAGACACCCCAGGCTTACTCCAAAGTGGGGCATGCCATTGCAGGGTAGGTCACTGACTTGACTTTTGGGGTACACTCCCTGAAGTTCCTTCGCAGGAGCCCCACTGTCCGGTTTCCTCTTGCTGCTACATCCTCAACGTGGGTGGACCAGGAGAGGTCACTGGTGATGGTGAGGCCCAGGTACTTGCTGGCACTTGTTGTTTCCAGTGTTCCTCCGTGGAGGAGGTAGCTGGATGACGTACTCAGGACTTTTAATCTTTCCTGGTTGGGCATGACGCGGACGACGTTGCATTTGCTTGGGTTGAATTCATTTTTCCAGGTGTGTTAATAATAATAATAATGATTATACTACTACTACTACTACTACTACTACTACTACTACTACTACTACTACTACTACTAAATGCATTTCTAATGCCCCGAATCCCTCGATGACTATTGGGCGATTCATGCGGGGTTGTTAACTCCCTTGACTTTTGCCCGGCATCGCTTAAGTCCCGGCCTTGGCTGCTTTTACTTCCGGTGCGTACTTTCTTCACAATGGAAGGCGGTGACAGTGAATTTTTTCGAATTTTACACTGCCAACTTTAAAGGCATTTTTGGAGGCCCATAGTCATAATGTGTCTGGCAATAAGCAATAACTTGTTGCTCGTGCTATAGGATGCCCCAAAACGCATTTTTTCTACGAACTCGCGATCTTCTGGTCACCAAAAAACGACGCAAGACACTTTTTTTCCCACCCTCCATCCCCTTTCCACGGTATTTTTGCAACTGCAACAGTATTGGCATTTGTACTGCTTCGCGATTCTAGGTTCAACTTCCACAACGCTTACTCAGAAATCGGCCCGGAAGTCCGCTGCGACCTCTCGCGACTTCTTGCGCGAAAGATTACAAAGCGCATTCACTCTAGCAAACCAGCTTCGCTGAATCGCCTAATACATGTGTGAGGCTCAACCTGAAACGTTACAAGAATGCACAGCCTAATAACTTCTTCAATAATGCATTACATATCTCGCTCTGTCCCTCCTCCTCCCCTGCATCGACACACGCGTGCACACGCACTCACACACTCACATACATACACTGGCAACCCCTCGCTCCCCCCCCCCCCCCCCCCCCCCCCCCCCCCGCTCCCAGTCTCTCTCCACCTCCCGTCCCATCATTCTCCGAATTCTCCGGGTGAGTCAAGGTCTTCTTGAAGTAGGGCCTGGTCACGTTGGTCTTTAATTCTTCTGAATAGAAGGCTGTTATCTGCAAAGTCTAGCGAGTGTTGGGCTGTCTAGGGCAATATTATGACAAGAAGAAAAGAGGGCCTAGGACAGTACCTTTATACTTCTTCTAGCCGGGCTTCCGTGGGTGTAATTGGCTCTTGTGGGTGTGTTGTGTGTGTGTGTGTGTGTGTGTGCGCGCGCGCTACACTGTCACCACCCAAACGATTTCTGCATGAAGAAAGGCAGTGCTGAGGACCATATATTTTAATGTTGCATTCATTGTGAAGAGCAACCTCACATACATTTTAATGTTGCATTCATTGTGAAGAGCAACCTCACAAGACGGTGTGCCAAAGCCACAACTTTTGAAGAGAAAGGAGAGCCGAAACAGGTAACCGAACCGCCGGCCTCCGGTTACAGCCCGATGCCTAACCGCCAGACCAAACCGGCTCACTTTGTACCCTACAGGTACATGAGAGAGCGCACGCTTATTTGGCTAGCGCCCTTTAGCCTGTTACACCATGCC
>JABMCL010001459.1:0-10000 GCA_018857735.1 Alviniconcha marisindica | reverse complement strand
TATTGACTCTAACGTTGTGGTGTCTGACAGCCTGGTTAGTGATACTGACACTAACGTTGTGATGTCTGACAGCCAGGTTAGTGATAGTAACACTAACGTTGTGGTATCTGACAGCCTGTATGGTGATACTAACACTAACGTTGTGGTGTCTGACAGCCTGTCTGGTGATACTAACACTGACGTTGTGGTGTCTGACAGCCTGTCTGGTGATACTAACACTGACGTTATGGTGTCTGACAGCCTGTCTGGTGATACTAACACTGACGTTGTGGTGTCTGACAGCCTGTCTGGTGATACTAACACTGACGTTATGGTGTCTGACAGCCTGTCTGGTGATACTAACACTGACGTTGTGGTGTCTGACAGCCTAGTTATTAATACCAACACTAACGTTGTGGTGTCTGACAGCCTGGTTGGTGATACTAATACTAACGTTGTGGTGTCTGACAGCCTGGATATAATAGTGATACTGGCAATAACGTTGTGGTGTCTAACAGCCTGGATATAATAGTGATACTAACACTAACGTTGCAGTATCTGACAGCCTGGTTGGTGATACTAACACTAACGTTGTGGTGTCTAACAGCCTGGTTATAATAGTGATACTAACACTAACGTTGTGATGTCTGACAGCCTGGTTGGTGATACTAACACTAACGTTGTGGTGTCTGACAGCCTGGTTATAATAGTGATACTGACACTAACGTTGTGGTGTTTAACAGCCTGGTTATAATAGTGATACTAACACTAACGTTGTGGTGTCTGACCTCCTGGTTATAATAGTGATACTGACACTAACGTTGTGGTGTCTGACAGCCTGGTTATAATAGTAATAATGACACTAACGTTGTGGTGTCTAGCAGGCTGGTTATAATAGTAATAATGACACTAACGTTTTTGGTGTTTGACAGCCTGGTTATAATAGTAATAATGACACTAATGTTGTGATGTCTGACGTCCTGGTTATAATAGTAGTACTGACACTAACGTTGTGGTGTCTGACAGCCTGGCTGGAGGCGTCGCGGGCGTTCTCCATCCTGGGCCTGCTGGCATTGGTGCTGTGTGCGGTGTCTGGGTTCCTCATCTGCTTCCTGAGTCAAGTGAAGATCTTCTCCACCATCGCCCCTCTCTCGGCTCTCATTGCTGGTCAGTGTGCACTCACCGTCTGGTGGACTGATTACTGCAATGGCTGACTGGCTGAATATTTGACTGACTGACTGACTGACTGACTGAATGACTGATGGACTGATTATTTGAATGATTGGATTGGTTATTGAAATGACTGACTGGCTGATTATTTGACTGACTGACTGATGGACTGATAATTTGAATGATTGGATTGATTATTGGAATGACTGACTGGCTGACTATTTGACTGACTGACTGACTGACTGATGAACTGATTATTTGAAAGCTTGGATTGGTTATTGGAATGACTGGCGGATTATTTGACTGACTGATTGATGGACTGATTATTTGAATGAATGTTTGATTGATTGATTGATGCACTGATTATTGGACTAATTGGTTGATTATTTGACTGTCTGATTGATGGATGGATTATTGGACGGACTGGTTGGCTTATTGATTGATTGATTCGTGTATTAATTGATTTATTATTTATTCAATCCTTGATTGTGTGTGTGTGTGTGTATGTGTGTGTGTGTGTGTGTGTGTGTGTGTGTGTGTGTGTGTGTGTGTGTGTGTGTGTGTGTGTGTGTGTGTGTGTGTGTGTGTGCGTGCGTGCGGAGGTGTGTGTATGTGGAGGTATATGTGTGTTTGTGCGTGCGTGTGTGTGTATGTATGTATGTGTGTCGTTATGTGTGTGTATGTATGTGTGATTATGTGAGTATTGTGTGTGTGTGTGGGGGGGGGGGGGGGGGGAGGAGTGGAGGAAAGGAGTACTAGACAGATGTATGTGGTGGGGAGGGGGTTGAGGAGAGGAGAGAGAGAGAGAGAGAGAGAGAGAGAGAGAGAGAGAGAGAGAGAGAGAGAGAGAGACAGACAGACAGACAGACAGACAGACAGACAGACAGACAGACAGACAGACAGACAGAGACAGACAGGCAGACAGACAGACAGAGTTTCACTGACCATACGATTCCAACGGAAAGGTGGGAGGTGGAGGGGGGGGGGGGGGGGGGGGGGGGGGGGCGGCGGTGGGGGGGGGGGGGGGGGGGGGGGTCGGTGTAACAAGAGAGTCGGGCAATATCCAAACGATATAATCCATTGATCCAGCCGATTAATACATACCCACCTTTGTTTTTCCCCCCACCCCCACCCCCACCCCTTTTCTAGCTCTCTTCATCTTCATCGAGTTCTCAGTGTTCGCTGGGGAGGTGGAGAGGCGGAAGAATTCCCGCGGTCAGGACTTTGCCTACGAGTACTGCTTCGGTCTCACTATCGTCGCCTTCATCATCGCTCTCATCGCCGCGCTGTGTTTCTTCATCGGCATCGGACGAAGCAGCAGGCCTAGGTAGACAGGGCCAACGCGTGCTGGTGAACACCACTGACACCAGAGTCCACTCGCGTCAATTCAGCCACCGCCAGGGCGACAGGGTCAGTCGCTTTCCGGCACCTTCCTCCCAAACTCTGCCAGAATTGGTTACGCCACTGACGGGGTGCTCCACACTCCGAGCATCGCTTTCCGACACCTGCCTCCAAACTCTGCCAAACTCGGTGGCGTAACCAGTTCTGGCAGAGTTTCGCGGTAGGTGCCGGAAAGCGATGCTGGGAGTGTGGAGCACCCCTTCAGTGGCGTAACCAGTTCTGGCAGAGCTTGGAGGAAGGTGCCGGAAAGCGATGCTCGGAGTGTGGGTCAGCCGCAAACTCCAAGCACTGGTTTACGACATCCTTCCTTCAACCACTGCCGTATTTAGTTACGCCATAGGGTCCAGAAAACTGTCAGCTAACGAGCAGTTTTTCGTTGGTGCTCAAACAGTAGTAAGTTTGTTACAAACAACTCACATAAAACAAGGCGCGTCGTTTATAACCGCCAAGAAAGTTAACACCAGCACAAATAAAACCACATTTTTATATATTTTTTATATATATATTTTTTACCCAGGGTGGATGCGTCTCATGTTTACGTGCGTGCTTTGGCTAGGTTGCTTCTACAGTCATATTAGCACCCGAACCTTTCGGAGGGCGCTGACCGCGTCGCGGAGATAAAGAGTGGCGTAACTAAACCTGGCAGAGTTTGGAGAAGGTGCCGGAAAGCGGTGTGGGAGTGTGGGTCAGCCGATGGCAGGGGAGTTTTGTGCGTGTGAGCTGGGGTCCAGGACGTTCTCCTGTCAGAGACTGGATGTGTCTTGCTGGGGTTTAATTGAGCGCCGTGAGGATCGAGGCAGTGGGAGCCTGAGACGCTGCAGCCGGAAGTGAAGGGTCGACGTCTTGGTGTGGAGGAACCATTCATGACGCAGGAAGTGGCGATAGACTCGTGATGCATGCGCGTGGAGAGAGAGAGAGGGGAGAGAGGGAGGGGAAAGAGAAAAAAGAGTAGTGGTGTGTGTGGGGGTTTGTGTGTGTGTTTGGTGTGGGTGTGTGTTGTTTGTGTTGGGGGTGGTGGTAGTGTGGTGTATTGTGGTGTGTGTGTGTGTTGTGTGTGTGTGTGTTGGTGTGTGTGTGTGTGTGTGTGTGTTGTTTTTGTGCTTTGCGTGCGTGGTGTGGGGGTGTGTGTGTGTGTGTGTGTGTGTGTGTGTGTGTGTGTGTGTGTGTGTGTAAGAGAGAGAGACAGAACAGTGTTTTTATCTCGATTGGTGATCTGGTGCTAAAATTCACCTTTACTCTGTGTGTATTTTGCATTTGACCGTGGAGAGAGAGATCTCTACAAAACGCGAAACGTCCTTTCTGCAACCCAGTAAATGACCTATTTGTGTAGTACTACAATGTAATGAGGCCTTTGTTCCTACGCATAATTAGAAGGATACTGTATCAGGCCTTTAGTCTAGCTTCTGACACTACATTTTCCCAGCAGTACTGTTTGTATGTTCTGAGTAATTTTGAAAATGATATGCATTGTTTATCTTTTGGATTCTTCGCTTATGATTGCTTTTATGAGACAACAAGACCGTGGTAGTATCTCATTGATCTGGCGAAATGTTTTTTTGCTTAAATTGTGTATGAAGTATGTCTTTAAATCCGTATATAACAGAATCTTGGTTTGTTTATTTATCGGCATCTTTCCCTGTACGTGGTGTGTTTCAAAGCGTTGAAGCGTGTACACAGTCAATGGTATTTAAAAGGAAATTGTAAACAAATATTATAAATACCATTTCCATTACACTCATTGAAATATATAAATGAATCTTCCTCAAATACGATTGATACTAAAACAATTTCTTATGTCTGCGTGCGTGTGTACGTGCGTGCGTGCGTCCGTGCGTGTGTGTGTGTGATACATCAGTAAAATATGTCCGTTGGCCTCTCTCATAATTAGAATATGATTATGACTCTTCCGCGATGAAATTCGATTCTTTCTCGTCAAGTTCACACGATGAAATTGGACTATTTCTCTTCGAGTTGTCTTATAATAAACCTCATGTAAGCCCAGAATAGACAGACGTAAAATTCTCCCCCCCACCCCCCCCCCCCCCCCCCCCCCCCCCCCCCCCCCCCCCCCCCCCCCCCCCCTCTTCTTCCCCTGCCGGAACGTTTCCAAAATCTCTCTCGACCCTCCCTCCCTCTTCTTCGTCTGTCTGTCTGTTTCCTCTTCTTCTGTCTGTTGCTTCTCTCTCGCCCTCTCTTCTGTCTGCCCTCGTCCCCCTTTCTGTCTCGTCTGTCTGTCTGTCTGTCTGTCTGTCTTCTGTCTGTCTGTTTTCTGCTCTGTCTTCTGTCTTCTGTCTTCTGTCTTCTTCTGTCTCTCTCTTCCTCTTCTGCTCTTCTGCTTCTTCTTCTCTCTCTCTCTCTCCCCTCTCTCTCTCTCCCTCTCTCTTTTCTCTCTCTCTTTTCTCTCTCTCTTTTGTTAGCTTCAGCGGGTCGAGCGACAAGTGGTGATGGCACAGACAAAGAAACAGACAGATAAATAGACAGACAGACAAACAGACAGAGAATTAGATTTTGTCCTCTAACTGTCAACCGCAAAGTGTTACCTAAAAGGACGAATGATGACTTGAAAATCTGCAATATTTGGTCAAATTCCGTGTAAACACACACACACACACACACACACACACACACACACACACACACACACACAAACAAAAACAAAACGATCTTACAAAGCAATGGTTTAATTTCTCGTAAAAAGCGTACACGAAGCAAATAAAAACATTCAAGAAGAAAAGGCATGGCGTGCGTAGACTACGCTTTCTTTATCAAATTATTATTGTTTTTTAATTATTATTTATAAAGGCGAAATTAGAGAAATAGAGTCCCTGGTAATGGGCGTTATCATAACCTAGCTACAACTACTGCAGCTTTCGAAAACATTATTCCTAGCTCGGGATGTTCAGTAGACATGAATTTCTTTCTCGTTCGCGGTATTCCGCCGCGTGACGTCAGAGAAAAGAGCGCGCTTTAAAAAATGGTTGTTTCTGATGTATGCTGTACAGTCTCAAACCAAAATGGGCAGGAATACATCACCCTTTCTTACTCTTCTTCATTTATTGAATCCTCGTTCAGGGTGGCAGAGGCTTCAGAAACTGGTTGTTTCTGCTGTATGTTTTAAGGTTTCAAATCAAAATGGGCAGGAATACATCACCCTTTCTTTCCTCTTCTTCATTTATTAAAACTCGTCCAGGGTGGCAGAGGCTTCAGACACATGTCCATGATCTATCTATATGAACTAGTGAGTCGTGAGTATTGTCGTATCATAGACAAATATTAATATACTTTTCCTCATGAGGGCTAAAAGAGGCTAAAGCTTGACAATAAAATCCTCGTGGGAACTCCTGACAAGCCCTATTTTTTCTCAGCGGATATATATATATATACACACACCACTGGAAAAAAGAAAAAGAAGAAGAAGATCAGTCATCTATCAAAACCTTATTAATACATATATATATTAATATAAATATATAATATATATAAATAATTTTTATAATATATATATTTTATATTATTATATATTTATATATATTAGCCAGTTACCCAGTGTAAAAAAAATATAATGCATAGGTTCACCGTACATGTAAGGTATTTTACCATGGATTACTCGCTTCAAAAATTCGTCTTTGTAACAAGTCAAAGACTATTTCTCAAACACCAGTGGAGGCATGTAAAACATGGGGAGAGAGAGAGAGAGAGAGAGAGAGAGAGAGAGAGAGAGAGAGAGAGAGAGAGAGAGAGAGAGAGAGAGAGAGAGAGAGAGAGAGAGAGAGACAGACAGACAGAACGAAGGACGAAGAAGAAAACAGACAGACAGACAGACCAACAGACAGACAGACAGACAGACAGAGGGAGGGGGAGGGAGGGGGAGGGAGAGAAAGAGAGTGAGAGGGGAAACCAATCGTACAAAAAGCCTCCGTGAAATAAAAAAAATCAAAGCGCAACTAAAACTATTTAAACTAAAGAGAGAAGATTATATATATTACGGGTGGGTGTGGGCGTTTAATTGTAGCATCAGCATAGGGAGATGTCACACTGACTGAAGCCATAGAAGGATGTCACACTGATTGAAGCCATAGGGAGATGTCACACTGACTGAAGCTATAGGGAGATGTCACACTGATTGAAGCCACGATGGCAAATGAAAAGCAGGCTATTTGGTGTTTCTTTTTCTTTTTCGCGTTTTATATTACTTTTGTTCTTCTTTCACAACTGCAAGCATGGATACACCTCTTGCGTTTCATAAAACAACCTATTTTCAAGGGAATGTATAGATGTTGCGTGTACAATCTGTCAAAATGTTACTTTGGGTCTTCTAAATCCAGAAACGGGTAAAGTATTGCAATAGCGGTGTCAATTTGCACAACGTCCTTTATCCCGACCCTTACGTCTATCTCCAGCTTTGGTCAAACTGATCATAGTTATTTTAAAAGTCGTAGACGTCTTAATCAAGACCAATGTGATCTTTAACGCTACGAACAGTAACCTCCGCACATGTCCAAGTTCATGTAGTTGTCCCCCTTGGGCCTAGCCGCTCCTAACTTGTTGCTTCACTGTTTATGTTGTTATATTGGCACGATACTTGGGTTTGTAGCTGATCACTTTTTAATTTGAGTTTGTGTGTGTGTGTGTGTGTGTGTGTGTGTGTGTGTGTGTGTGTGTGTGTGTGTGTGTGTGGTGTGTGTGTGGTGTGTGTGTGTGTGGTGTGTGTGTGTGTGTGTGTGTTTTGTAATCAGTAGTGTTAGAAATCTATGTTGTATTTGTTGTGATAGTGCTATTATGCCTGGAGAGGGTGGGGGAGAGGGAGAGACAGAAGTTATTTCAGTATTAAAACCGATAGAGGTTTTCATCTCGGCAAAATTCTAACGTTTGCCAGAAATGTTAAAATTACTACTGTGTATCTGTGTTTGGTATATAACGCTTTGGGTTTTAATTGCTACTGTGTATCTGTGTTTGGTATATAACGCTTTGGGTTTTAATTGCTACTGTGTATCTGTGTTTGGTATATAACGCTTTGGGTTTTAATTGCTACTGTGTATCTGTGTTTGGTATATAACGCTTTGGGTTTTAATTGCTACTGTGTATCTGTGTTTGGTATATAACGCTTTGGGTTTTAATTGCTACTGTGTATCTGTGTTTGGTATATAACGCTTTGGGTTTTAATTGCTACTGTGTATCTGTGTTTGGTATATAACGCTTTGGGTTTTAATTGCTAGTGTGTATCTGTGTTTGGTATATAACGCTTTGGGTTCTAATTGCTACTGTGTATCTGTGTTTCGTGTATAACACCTTGGGTTTTATGACAAACAGTTAATTATGTGTTCGTCTTTTTCGTCCAGCCGTCGTGGCGGGAACATTTGTGAACAGACTGGTTCGCTGGCAGGCGAGTAAACAACCAACAACAGTCCCTTCGGTTCCACCCGCAGTCGCAGTAGGCTTAACTTTCAATAATCACAGAAATGATCAGCTGCCCGTTTTGATCACCGCGTATTTAACAAAATTATTACAACTATAACAAAACTATTGCGAAGTAAAACCTTTAAAAACAAAACAAAGCGTAAAGTAAGTAAACATGGTGCTTAACGTCCACAGAAACCATAAGGCGTTCTTCCCCTTCCTCTTTTATCCCTGTGACGTCACTGGCGATGACGACACGCATGTCCAAACGACGTCAGGCGCGTCCGTTCGGCAAGGGCTCTGCCAAACTCCAAGCACTGGTTTACGACATCCTTCCTTCAACCACTGCTGTATTTAGTTACGCCATAGGGTTAAGAAAAATGCCAGCTAACGAGTAGTTTTTTGTTGGTGCTCAAACAGTAGTAAGTTTGTTACAAACAACTCAAATTATGTCAGACGTTTGTTTCATAACTGACCATGTTGTTCGCAAAGCTCAAATAAGACCAAAATCGTTTGAATAGAGACGGAATTTTTTTTTAAACCGGGGGTGGATGCGTCTCATGCTTACGTGCGTGCTTTGGCGCTAGGTTTCTTCCACCGTCATATTAGTACCCGAACCTTTCGGAGAGCGCTGACCGCGTCGCTGGACAGCTGCGTGGAGATAAAGAGTGCCCCTTCAGTGGCGTAACTAAAATCTGGCAGAGTTTGGAGGAAGGTGCCGGAAAGCGATGCTCGGAGTGTGGGGCTCTGCGTGCTGCCTTTAGGCGCCGACCCTGGTGCGACCGAAGAAGAAGAGCCCCGCTGCTGCCGCGCTAAGAATGCAGGCGACAATGGTGAGGGCAAAGCTGTAGCCTAAGCAGTCGCTGATAACTGAAGTTTCTCCAGCCCAAACGGCGAACTCGATCATGGCGCAAAACGCTGCAGCAACAACAACAACAACAAAGTGGACTGAGTCCATTTGGCCAAATGAAAGCGTGTGTGTGTATGTGTGTGTGCGTGCGTGCGTGCGTGCGTGCGTGCGTGCTTGCGTGTGTGTGTGTGTGTGTGTCTGTGTGTGTGTGTCTGTGAGAGAGAGAGAGAGAGAGAGAGAGAGAGAGAGAGAGAGAGAGAGAAGAGAGGGAAAAGAAGAGAAGAGACAGAGACGAGCGGACGGACAGACGAGACAGCAGGCCGACAGACAGACAGACAGACAGACAGACAGACGGAGACGGACGGACGGACGGACGGACGGACGGACGGACGGACGGACAGACAGACAGACAGACAGACAGACAGACAGACAGACAGACAGACGGACGGACAGACGGACAGACGGACAGACGGACAGAGACAGAGAGACTGAGACAGAGAGACTGAGACTGATATATTTAACTGAGTAGGCCAACAGCCCCTTTCAATGGGGAAACAAGAGTGTGTTTTTGCTGCTTAACGTCCACGGAGGCGAGAAGGCCTATTAGGGTCGGGGACGAGTGGGAGTTGGGGGACAGAAGAGTGAAACCTCGAAACAGGCGCCAACCCGGAAGACCAAGGCTGCCGTGGACCGCCGCCAGAACAACAACATGTTAAGGCAGTGTCCGTCCGCATTGCGCAGCGACCACCGTACCATGCGATTGCTGTCCCAACTGCTATGGCAGAACAGAGTCACAAAGACAATGTCCGAGCTCCGCCGTTGGGAAACAACTGAAGCAAAAGAAGTCCAATTCCCTCTCTAGCCCAGCACCACCTCCCTGTTCTTGATCTCTTCTGAGCTAGCTTTTTCGTGAGAGTCCAGCTCACTTCCCTTCTCTTGATCTTGCCTGGACTCTGCCGAAACAAGAGACTCGCAGAGCCCAAAATATACATTCAGTGACATCTTCAGCCAAATCTGCAATGGGCTAATGCAATCTCTACCAATAATTATATATTTATTACGATGTCTTCATAAGCAGATATATTTGCAGGGCGGATTTATGGACATCCAAATAAGGTGATGCGAGAGAGAGAGAGAGAGAGAGAAGAGAGAGAGAGAGAGAAGGGGAAGAGGAGGAGAGAGGGAAAAAAAAAAACACACACA
>JABMCL010003238.1:1095000-1114396 GCA_018857735.1 Alviniconcha marisindica | reverse complement strand
CTCTCTCCGGGGCACTCTCTTCCTTTTCTTTTTTTTCCCCCGCCCTGATGTAACCTCTTGGTGGTTTTAAACCTCCCCCCCCCCCCCCCCCTCCCCCTCTCCCCCCCTTTTCCATTTTTTTTCCCCTTCTGCTCTTTTATTCAACCTCCCCCCTCTTTCCCCTCCTTTCTCTCTCCCCTCTCTCCCGTACTTTGGTTTGTTGGGACTGACTTGAGTACATTTTTGCCTAAATAAGTGTTGTATATAAATTCCATGACCAAAATTTAAATTCCGCCCCTTTTGAATTTCTGTGTAACTGTATTAATCTTTTTGTTTATATATTAATATATTATATATATAATAATATATATATATATAATATATATATAGAAAATTAAAATTTTTGTGTTTTGCAGTATAGAAGGATGGTGTTAGGTGGTCCAAAAGGGACATAATGCTACTATCCTTAGTCTTAAAGTCACCGAGTTCGAGTTGCCTCCGCTTTCTCTCCCTCTCTCCGTCTCCATGCATACTTCTGTCAGTGTGTGCATCTTTTTCCCCTCCCCCCCCCCCCCCCCCCCCTTCCCCCCCCCCCCCCCCCCCCCCCCTTTTTTCTCTGTTCCCCCACTGCATACTTCTGTGCGTAAATCTCTCTCTCTTTCCCTCTCCCCCTCTCCCCTCCCCTTTTCCCCCCCCTTTCCCAGGCTTCTGCCCAGTGCATGCCTCTGTCAGCGTTTGCATCTCTTTTCTCCTTCTCCCGCATGACGGTTTGCGCGTCTCTCTCTCTCTCTCTCTTTCTTCAACCCCCCACCCCCTCCCCGGCCCCCTCCCTCCCTCCCTGCCTCTGTCAGTGTGTGTGTGTGGGTGGGGCTTTTTTTGTGTGGTGTGTGTGTGTGTTTTGTGTTGTCAGTGTGTGTGTGTGTGTGTGTGTGTGTGGTGTGGTGTGTGTGTGTGTGTGTGTGGTGTGGGTGTGTGTGGGGTTGTGTCAGTGTGTGTGTTTTTGTGTTCTCTCTCTCTCTGTCTGTCTTCAGTTTTCTTCCCAGCCTCTCTCTCTCTCCCCTCTCTCTCCCCCTCCCCTGCCCCCCCTCGTCGTGTGTGCGTCGCTTTCCCTTCCACCAACTTGGAGCAGCTTCCCACGGTGCTTGCTACCTGGTCACAGTTTGTTGAGAGAGAGAGAGAGAGAGAGAGAGAGAGAGAGAGAGAGAGAGAGGGGGGGGGGGGGGGGGGAAAAAAGAAAGAACAAGAACCCGGAAAGGGAAAAGAAGTTGAAAAGGCAGTTTAAAGGGAAGGCAAGAGAGAGAGAGAGAGAGAGAGAGAGAGAGAGAGAGAGACAAGATCCGCCAGCACGTGCAGTACGAGAAGCATCAGCCACGCGCCGCCACGAGGAAAACGTTATGCATGTTAGCGAAAACAAAAGCCAAACATCACCCTTCCTCTACCGCTTCCCCACCCCTCACCCCCTCCGGGAATTGACCCCCCCCCCGCCCCCACCCCCACCACCACCCCACGTCCCCCATCCTCAGCCCTTCTAAGACCCCACCCCTCAACTATCAGTCTCCCATTCAACAGCCCACCGAATCCCGCCATCTACACCTCACTCTTTTCTGGTCTGCATCGAGGCATAGATTTTTTTGGTCAGCGCCCAAAGGTCGGTTGACCTGGGGTAGAAACTGGGGGAGAACTCAAACGATCATAAACTTCGTGCAACATCCGCCGTACAGAATCAGAGGCCGGGGAACATCAGTGCGGCTGTTCAACCTTGCGTGTAATGTGATGTGTTCGTATTCTTTCGCACAGCAGCAAGGCATTTTATCGTATTTTGGAGATGAGAGGGGAGAGGGGCTGGGATGGATGGTTAGGGGATCATGACGGGGTGGCCTGTGTTCTGCTCTGTCTCCGATGCGGTCATGATCTCCCAAGGGACAGCAAGCACTGAGGCTGGCTCCCCGGGGTTCCTTACTGATGTGTATTGAAGTTCTTCTTCATTCTTAAAGTTTAAAACCTTGCAATTAACCTCAAAGGCGCATGTCATTGCGACACACGAGTTATCAAATCACGAGTAAATATCTGGCTCACAGTACTCCTCACGGCATCCAGTGATATCATAAAGGACTACAAGCTCCTCACAGCATCCAGTGACATCATACAGGACTGCACACTCCTCACAGCATCCAGTGACATCATACAGGACTGCAAACTCCTCACAGCATCCAGTGACATCACACAGGACTGCACGCTTCTCACAGCATCCAGTGACATCATATAGGACTACAAGCTGCTCACAACGTCCAGTGACATCATACAGGACTGCACGCTCCCTACAGCATCCAGTGACATCATACAGGACTGCACGCTCCTCACAGCATCCAGTGACATACAGAACTGCAAGCTCCTCACAGCATCCAGTGACATCATACAGGACTGCACGCTCCTCTCAGCATCCAGTGACATACAGAACTGCAAGCTCCTCACAGCATCCAGTGACATCATACAGGACTGCACGCTCCTCACAGCATCCAGTGACATACAGAACTGCAAGCTCCTCACAGCATCCAGTGACATCATACAGGACTGCACGCTCCTCACAGCATCCAGTGACATCATACAGGACTGCACGCTCCTCTCAGCATCCAGTGACATCATACAGGACTGCACGCTCCTCTCAGCATCCAGTGACATCATACAGGACTGCAAGCTCCTCACAGCATCCACCGACATACAGGACAGTACTGACGCTCTTCACAGCATCCACTGACACCACACAGGACTGCACTCTCTTCATAGCAGCCATTAATATCACACAGGACTGTACGTGCTTCACAGCATCCAGTGACACCATACACTAGGACTGCACGCTCCTCCCAACTGCCATTGACATCACACAGGACTGCACCCTCCTCACAACATCCAGTGACATTGCACAGGACTGCACTCTCTTCACATCATCCAGTGACATTATACAGGACTGCCTGTTCCTCATGACATCCAATGACTCGGACTGCACACTCCTTACAACAGCCACTGACGTCATACAGGACTACACGCACCTCACAACAGCCATTGACGTCCGAAAGTGTGTGTGTGTGTGTGTGTGTGTGTGTGTGTGTGTGTGTGTGTGTGTGTGTGCGCGCTGTGTGTCTCCGCGCGCCCACGTGTGTGTGTGTGTGTGTGTGTGTGTGTGAGAGAGAGAGAGAGAGAGAGAGAGAGAGAGAGAGAGAGAGGTGTGTGTGTGTGTGTGTGTGTGTTGGCCTGTGTTGGAAATAAGGGTGGTGGTGGCAGCGTGGAGAGGCTTGAAGGGGGCATGGAGGAGGACGAACATGCAAGTTTTGACATTCGTTTTGCATCTCCTCCTCCTCCTCCCCTGCCAGTGTCCAGCAGCCCCACCCCCTCCTCTCTCCCCCTGCCCCGCGCCCTCCCGCACCTTCGGCCCTGAACTGGGGTGAAGATGCGTGCTGCCCGTGCTTTCCGCGAGGCATCAAAGATAGATACACGGTCCCCAGGGGCTGTAAAACATAAGCGCGCTACTTGCAGCATGTTTGCCTCCTTCACCTGTAGCACGTGCAGCAACAGGATGTCAGCATCCTCTACCTGGGATTTATGTCTCCACCAATGACCGCAGCTCCTCACTGACCGGCTGCTGGCTGCTCACAGTGAATCCGCGGCACTGGAGAGCTTCAGGGTGGAGCGGTGGTGTGTGGTCGTCTTCCTTTGGCTGTAGTTTCGTGTCTAGGGCAATGACCCCTCACACTCGCTATCTTCCCCCCCCCCCCTTCCCAACATCCACCCACCCTCTCTCTGCATCCCTCTTTCTAAATCTCTCTCCCTCACCTCCTCTGTCTCTCTCTCTCTCTCTCTCTTGTTTATCCTGTTTAAATATTAATCGAGTTTGTAAAACATTTTAATTTTAATTTTTATATAATTGTTTCTCCAGTTTTCACTTATTCGACAGCTTAGCAAGGACTAGTTGTTAGACAGGTCTAAATGAACCTAAACTACAATCCTTGGAAAATAAAGTTTTCGAGTTCGAGTTCGAGTTCTCTTGCTCTCTCAAAGTATTTTCACTGATTTTGCTGTCCCTGTATGTTATATTTTATTTGTTTGTATATTGTTTATCATGTTTAAATATTAATCGAGTTTGTAAAGTTTTGTTGTTGGTTGTTTTTGTTTTTTGTTTTCATATAATTGTTTCTCCATGTTTCACTTATTCAGTAGTTTAGCAAGGACTAGTTGTTAGACAGGTCTAAATGAACCTAAACTACAGTCCTTGGAAAATAAAGTTTTCGAGTTCGAGTTCTCTCTCTCTCTAACCGTAATGGTTGACTGGGCGTAAGACACCAAGTTACTTAGTTACTCTCTCCCCTTCAAAATCGCTCTCCCTACATCCCCTCTCTCTCTCCCCCCTCCACCTCCTCTCTCTCTCCCTCCTTCTAAATCTCTCCCTCCCTCAGCTCCTCTCTCCCTCCTTCTAAATCTCTCTCTCTCTCTCGCCCTTCTCTTTCCCCTCTCTCTGTCCTTTCTTCCTCATACACTCCCTCCCTCCCCCCCCCTCTCTCCCTCTAAATCTCTCTCCCTTCTCCCCCTCTCTGTGTGTGCAGCAACCCTATGCACACTCATTTACGAAGGCCTCATAATTATAATGATGGACCATTCTCTGTCTGTCTGTCTATATGTCTCTCTGTGTGATCTCTATACACCTACACTCCCATTTACGAAGGACTCATAACCATAATTATAAATCTCTCTCTCTCTCTCTCTCTCTTGCTCACCCATCCACGTCGCTCCCCCCTCACTACAAAGACTACAAAAGGCAACTGGAAAGACTGTTAATACCTCAATTCATCTTTTTGGCGTTTCGACTGAAGTAACCGTTCCTCTGTCTGTCCATTAGTCATTTTCAAACGCAGATTTGCCAACAATTTAACATTGTTATTTCTTGTCCCCAGTACTGCTACTACTAGTAACTTCTTACCATCAGTCTGCCCACATCACTCCTTTACTCCCGTATCTCCACTGGCAACCAGTCAGCAGTCGGACTCAAGACAAAATAACTCTAATCTGCTTCCACAGTGTTTCTGGAACAGCGAAAACTTGATTTTAGTATACAAATTAATAACATTGAAAAACCACCTCTTCTCAGTCTGCATACTGATCTGTAGTTTTCTTTCTTCTCATCCTACCAACCTATCACCTGTAAATCATGTAGTGTGTGTGTGTGTGTGTGTGTGTGTGTGTGTGTGTGTGTGTGTGTGTGTGTGTGTGTGGTGTGTGTGTGTGTGTGTGTGTGTGATGAAATGAGTGTATCCTTATGTCTTTGTAAGCGCTCTGGCTCTTACGAGATGGGTCGCCATAAATAATCTCTTCTTCTTCTTAACCTTTCGTCTCTCCTCCTCCTTCAAATAAACCCTTTTTTATTTTTATTTTTTACATGGCTCCAGGTGAACCTCCACTCGGATTTCTAGCCGTCAAACAAATACCATCGACGACAACGTAATCATCACCATCATCATCATCATATATGAAAGATTGTTAGTGCTATTATTTTTACTGGAATGAAGGATACGGTTGAAGCTGTTGCTGACGGTGCTATTATAGCGGATACTTATCCGGTGAACATCCTTCCTGAGACCGCTTCAGACGCCCTATCATAGCAGAATCAACAAACAAGGGAGTCAGTTGGCGCTCGATGCACCAGTTTACAATGTTATTCGAGGCCACATACATTCATCTCGTCTTTGTCACTCATTTCGTCTTTTCGTCACATGCTGGGTTATTTTGGCGTTACCATAAAGCCAAATACGTAATGAAAGGTTCAAAAGAACGCTGTTTATTAGGACAAGACAAAACCAGCAAATTTTCAGGGTGATCCCCTTTGTCAAGCTACAAAACGACACTTAAAAACAGCTAAACGATCCAAAACGATGAAAAATGAAGTGAAAAGCTAAAACACTGATCTGTTTTTGGTTGAGCTATGTTGTTTTCCTGTTCTGTGTTTATAGTTGTGAATCTCTCGAGGATCCTGTGTTTGGCTCTTGTTTTAGAACGCTAGCCGTCATTCTTGTTTCAGATTTTTGTTTCCATAAGCTACCGAACTCTGACATGAACCACAGGATCTTTAACGTGCGTACAGGATCCTTTTGCATGGGTATACACACAGCGGAGCTCGGCTTATTATTGTCTCATACGAAAGACGCTGGTTGACTGGGCGTAAAACACCAAATTACATACTTAACGACAGACGCTCTGCCTAAACTGCTGACACCAATCTGGCTTTAGGTTCAATATTACAACAGGTTGCAGTACACAAGAAACCGTCAATTATTAGGTCGTCAGTCTGCCATCCGAGTCACCTTCCCGGTAAATTTGCAAATGTACACACAATGCACATAAAAACAATTATTTAAAAAAAAATATTAAAAGAAAGAAAGAAAGAAAGAAAGAAGAAGAAAAAGAAGAAGAAGAAGAAGAGAAGTGTAAATTAGTGAGCCGGTTTGGCCTAGTGGTAAGGCTTTTAGGCTGGTAAGCAAAAGGGCCTCGGCTCGATTCCGTTTTGGCTCTCGTTTCTGTTAAAAAAGGTTGTGGTTTGTGGACTTTGTCCCTCACAGTCAATGAAACATTAAAATGGCTCTCATCGCTGCCCATCTTAATGCAGGAGTCGTTCTCGTTGTGACAGTATAGCGACAGGTATATAATTCCCCCTCTCCCCCACCTCCATTCGCCCGTCCCTCAATAAACCTTATGGTTTCTGTGGACGTAAAGCACGACGAAAGAAAGAATAAAGTAAAAAATATAAATAAAAAAGAAGCAGAAAGAAAAACGAAAAAGATGTGCATACTGGCACTGTGCAGACAGAAAACTTATTGATAAAAACTATCGCATGCAAGTCAGTTTCTGCTGAGTGGTGGGCGAGGGACGAAAACGAGGCCATTCGCGTGGGAGGCACGTGCTGTTGTGTCTGACTGTCGTCTGCTGTCTGCATTTTATCCAGTCTGGATTATTGGCAGGTGAACTCAGAAGGATTAACTCGACGACTATCAATTGTGAAGGCAACTGTCGTGAGAGTGTGTGCATGTACAGCACAGAGTCTTCCAAACCGGATTTGGATAATCTGCGTATATTATTTATTCTCACCGTGAGTACGACTGTGACTGTATCACTGCATGTTCGAGATCAGACCATTCGTTTCAACCCAATTCCATTTTTTCTCTCCTTTTTCTTTTCTTTTCTTTCTTTCTGCTTTCAGCTTTCCTTCGCGGCTATATTTTGGTGTCCTGGGTTTGTTTGCTTTCATGTGTGTAGAGTTTGTTCAGTCTTCAGCTGCTTAGGTCACCCGTTAACACGATCGTATTACAAATATAACAATAACAGTAATAGCTATAATAACGATAATGATAATAGGAATGTTAGCATTTATCGTCATCATCATCATAGTGATGATGATAATAATAATAGAAATGTTAGCATTTATCGTCATCATCATCATCATAATAATAATAATAACAGTAGAACCGATTAGAGAATTGTGCTACTTCCGCTGATTTTACAATGGTGTTAACTGAGCTTAGAAGTAGACGCACCAATAGTTTTCTGTGTTGTATGCTACCTACATGTGCCCCCAGTCTGTGAACAACGACTGGTTTTTCCTGTACTATTACACAACTCACGCGAGTGAGTGAGTGAGTGAGTGAGTGAGAGAGAGAGAGAGAGAGAGAGAGAGAGAGAGAGAGAGAGAGAGAGAGAGAGAGAGAGAGAGACTCAGAACTTCATTACACAAGGATTAAGATTTTAGGCAGTTGCCTATTCTTACAATCTGCCCCTGCATGCCAAAAGGCTACACATAAAACAATAGTAAAACACACACACACACACACACACACACACAGAGAGAGAGAGAGAGAGAGAGAGAGAGAGAGAGAGAGAGAGAGAGAGAGAGAGAGAGAGAGAATACGATTTACTGCATCAGGCTAAAAGCCCTCTCAGCAAGCAAGATTGGTACGGAACCCGATGCCATAAAGGCGAGCAAATGGTTCAACACTTAAAATGACATGAGAACCACGGAAAGATTTGTTACAGTCCAGCATTTCAGGTGACACGGAAGTTACAGGTTTGCATTGCGAAAATGTCACAGTGTCACCAATCGCGACACGGGCTGTCACCACAGCTGAACGCACAACGTCAGCCCAGGTAAATCTCGCAAGGTGTGTAGCTTAATACTCTGGTGCACGTGTGCGTGCCTCCGTGCGTTGTGCTAGTTGCTTCCACCTGTGCAGGTTGTACAGTCTTGCATACTCCTCGAACAGCATGCTTACAGATTCTTGTTAACGAACCAACAGCGCCCCCCCCCCCCTCTCCCCCCACACACACACCACTACACACACACACACATGTGTCGCATTACAACCGAAATTTAAAAAAAAACGAGATCTCCAGACTCACATAGAAGAGTCTTTGCCACCCCTAATGCCCACTGCCACTTTGGTAAATGACTGCATATTTAGGACTCTCAGTCATCGCTGGACGGATCTGTCGGTCAAAGTTGCAACACAGTCTTTTGACCATGTCAGTACAGAACCCAGCGTCACGTCCTTTTGACGAGTCGCTCATCCAGCTCAACGCTGAGTTTGATGAACCAGACATTTGTCATCACAAGCAGCACAAAGAAGCGGCATCAGTTCACAAAAGTCATGTAGGTTTCACACAGCAGTCGACCCATTTTCACTGGTGTGTTTGTCATTGCTGTCAGTCGTGATTTCTGTGCGTATGGCTTACACTTCTCTGTGCACGTGCAGCGCGTGGTTATTTCCATGCGTGTTCGACTAAGGGAACACCAAGGATGATTTTTTTTTCTTCTCCAAATTAACCCCTTCATTGTCCCGGCCTGTAAAAATTCTGGGCTGAAAGAGGCACGGACGCGCCTGCAAACAGTATATTTCCGGGTACTGTAATGCATCTACTTTCAATGCTATGCGTTCTGATAAAAACACACATGCTAATGCGAAACAGAAGGCAAAAAAGGTTTCAAACTTCGCTCTTTTGTTGGTCGCTTTCAAGTGACATCGTGGCAGTGAAGGGGTTAAAATGGGAAAACCTAAAATAATTGCAGCCTGCCTGATCTGCTTTTGTTGACTGCTGTTTTCGTAGTCTGGATCGTTCCTGATCCCTTTAATCAGGCTGGGGGGCTTCAGTCTCAAGTACTGGCCCTGAGTGTTGTGCGAATCCGCCATGTTTGCTGTCGAAGAAGAGTGGGCAAGACATTAACGTGCATGCTACCCACCCCCCTCTCCGCCACGACCTTCCAGCTGGAAGCATTGTTCTCCATGAGCACGGCATTCAGATCTGACTCCTCAGCTGCTGGCAGACCACCAACAGGCATTGTGAAGCATATAACCGATCAAACGGTTGCCAGCAATTGCACTGAAGGTCCACCCCTGTGGGTTGCACGCCAGGTCACGTGTCCAAGAGAGAGAGAGAGAGAGGGATAGAGAAGGGGATGGAGGTGACCAAAACTGAGAGAGACAGAGAGAAAGGGGGAGGGGGGGGGGGACCAAAACTGAGAGAGAGAGGGGGAAGGTGACAGAAACAGAGAGAGAGAGAGGGGGTGGGAGAGAAGGGGGTGGAGGTGAC
Source organism: Alviniconcha marisindica (assembly GCA_018857735.1). NCBI lineage: Eukaryota > Metazoa > Mollusca > Gastropoda > Provannidae > Alviniconcha > Alviniconcha marisindica. The sequence continues at coordinate 1,104,796 of JABMCL010003238.1, read as the reverse complement.
CAAAACTGAGAGAGAGAGGGGGGGACTAAAACAGAGAGAGAGAGAGAGAGAGAGAGAGGAGAGAGAGAGAGATGACCAAAACTGAGAGAGAGGGGGGGGACCGAAACAGAGCGAGCGAGCGAGCGAGCGAGCGAGAGAGAGAGAGAGAGAGAGAGAGAGAGAGAGAGAGAGAGAGAGAGAGAGAGAGAGAGATGTAATGACACGACTGGGTCGCTGAAGAACTTGAGAAAGGTTATAACAATGGCATATAACACACACACCATTGTTATAACCTTTCTTCTTCTTTTTATTCTTCACACACCCCACACACACACACACACACACACACACACACACACACACACACACACACACACACACACTCACACACACACACACACACACACACACACACACACACACACACACACACACACACATACATACACACATACACACTCACTCACTCTGATACGCATTATACACACATTGGCGCGCGCGCGCGCGCGCACACACACACACACACACACACACACACACACACACACACACACACACACACACACACACACACACACACACACACCCACACACACACACACACACACACACACACACACACAGAGGGTGCAAAAAAACAAAAGGAAACGAAAAAGTGTACCACAAAATGTGTATGCTAAAAACAATCAGAAAACAAAACAAGACCCCCTACCCCCCCTCCCAACCCTCTCCCTCCAACCCCCCACCCCCCAACCCCCATGACAGGACTAGTTTTCAAGGTTGCCAGCGCCAGTGGCGTGCTGTCGTCTTTGATAAGGCTCGTCGCCTGATCACGACTACCGTGTTCTTGACACTGGACAGGAAATGAGAGTTCAAAACACGTGCCAGTCTGCTGTCGTAGACAGTATGATGTCAGCACCAGTCAGTCAGTTAGTAACTGGAGTTTAACGTCCGCTGTCATCAAGAATACTCTCATTTTTCAGTTGTTGTTTGTTTGTTTTTTCCCTGAAGAAAAGTATTTACTTAAAAATAAATAAATAAATAAATCTATGTACACAATGTCATTGCAAGTAAAAAGGAAGCTATTTGATATTTTCATGGAAGAAGACGCACACATAAAGATTTTAGTCTTGGTGGATTTTATTGTCAAAAAAAGAAAAAAGAAAAAAAAGGAAGTCACTATGTATATTACGTTTTGACCACTATCACAATTATGTCGAAATGTAAAAGCGAAAACAAGAAGGCCTTCCCTATACTCCCCCCCCCCCCCCCCCGCGAAACTACCCGAAGAGGCATCACCGGCCCTTTAGAAAAGAATGGAATTAAAATTAAAAACAAACAAAACAACAACAACAAAAACAACAGGATTGTTGTTGTTGTTTTCACTCAATTTCTCATTCTCTTTGTTAGACTCTTGATCGACGTTTGAAAGTCGCGAAACGAGACCATGAGTGCCGCGATTTTGTGCCAAGCAGTCTGTTTCAGTGACGTCTTAAACCAGTCATGTGTGGCAAAAAATATCAAATAATTATGTCACGAGTTCAGTTCAGTTCAGTTCAGTTCAAGATGGTATGTATGCACTCGGAAAAGCCTATGCGCTCCACCCTGTCTCTCAGAAGTTTCCCCAGCGTTGCCTTTGAAACGGTTCCAATGTTCGTCTGAATGACGATGGCCCCCTGTCGTCCTTTCAGTGAAGATCATCTAGCGCTTCCTCTTTCTACAAGCCAACGTTTTTTTTCGTTTTTTTTCTTCCCCCGTTTGTTTTTCTGTTCTTCATTGGTGAAGAGCGAACTATCATCACCGCCTCCCGACGAGCTCGAAGTCAAAGCAAAACAGTCCTTCCTGTGTATTAAATACTGATCCAACAACCAAATGTAGCATGCAGGTGCACACTTTCTACGTTTTAAGGCCAACTTTCAAAGCCACCGTTGGAGAAACTTCTAAGCGCACGTGCCCCCCCCCTCCCTCCCCCCCACTCTCTCTCTCTCATTGACTTTTCTCTTTCTCACTCTCTGTCCCTCTTACTATCTATTATACGGAGTGCTAGACACCAACCTAGGTAGTCTACTACCAACCAACCAGCCTAGCCAGCTAACCACCTAACAGCCAGCCAAGTGACCTATCCACCCACCCACCCACTAGACTTTGCTTCTCGCGGTTTTTGGTCTGTAGGTCACGTCACCAACCGGAAGGTCAAGGTTACACGAGGACAGCATGTGTTGAACTTCCAACTCGGAATCGATTTGATAAGCATCCTGTTTCGTCACAGATAAAAATAGAGATGAACGCATAATCGCGTCACCCGGCTTGGGCTGTTTGACCAAATTTTCTTTGTGTCAAGTTTCGGTTTGGCGGGTAAGAAGTGTGCAGTTGTTTGTCTGCTAGGTACCGTCTGCTTAGTTTATTTGCGGATAGAAAACTGAATCTGACTCAGACCTGGCATTATCGTTTTTGGCTGAATGCTCCAGTTGAAGAGTTTCTTGTGAAGGAGCCAGCCAATCGTCTCTGGGCTTAAAGAACTGCTAGAAAATATCACAGAATAAATACACAGCAAGGAGAAAGAGAAAAAAATACAAGGTACATCTGAAAAGTTACCAGTAACAGCATTGCTTACTGACAAGAACTCGGCTATAAATGGACGATTAAATCTGCCGTCGTTGTTTTCGCCTTGGTCTTGATCTTGATGCTCACTACAACTAGTGTAAGTGCGATGTGCTGACAGGACCCAGTTTCGGGTACAGCGGCTTGATAGTTTTATAACCCTCATGGTTGAATGGGCTTTAAAAACCAATCATCTGTCTACCTATTTCGTCATTGTTCTCTATATTGGTGAATTCAGTTCAACAGTCGCTTGCCAGCATTTTGTACTGTTGATACTCGATCACTATCATTTCGGCGTAGAATGAAAATCAGTACAGATTTTCGTACATTACTTCAGTACTTCGCCTTTGTACAGAATATACAGAAGCGGAGATTGACGAGTTCACGATGAACTACACACAGAAGCGGAGACTGACGAGTTCACATTAAAGCAATTTCGAGGATGCGGATAACCACGTGGGTCAAGTTGCAGTCACCGCCGAGGAGACTTATTACAGCTTACTAGCTCTGAAGAGCACCATTGTGGACACTTTGAGACTACGGCGCAGTACGAAAACAGTCAAAACTGTGTATATTTAGACCGCATCGCGTCCAGAACTGTGAGGCAGATTTTACCTGTGGTTTGGTGGCTAGCTTTTCGCCCTGATGTTGAAGATGTTTTCAATACGTGATTTAAAACAGTGCTGTTCCTCCTGAGGTAACTGTGTGAATGACTGGCCGGCCGTTAACCTCCAGGAACTAGCTAACTGTGCACAACGCCGTTGATGGCAATTTGAGACTATTATGCAGAGAACCAGTGAGGACAGTTTGAGCACACTGCGCACAGCTCTTCCGAGGATACTTTGAGTAAATGTTACTCGCAGCATCACTAAGGATACTTTGATCATGGCCTGCACAATGCCAGTTCAGATGCTTTCGGTGTACCGTGCAGATACCATTGAGGATACTCTGGGCATCACCATCGAGAACACTGAGCATCCTGTCTGTGGCACCACGCAGAACACTGGGCTACTGGGGATACTTTGAGCATCCTGTGCTTAGCTTAGCACCACTGTGCACATCACTATGCTGAGGATAGTTTGATCACACTGTGCACATCACTACTGTAGATGCTTTAGGAAAAGTGGAAGATACTTTCAGATATACACAGTGCTGTTGACGATGTTTCGAGCATTCTGAGAGCACCACTGAGGATATTTTGAACACAGTGAGGAGAAAAAACACCATTGAGGATACTTTGAGGATAATGAGGAGAGCACCACTGAGGATACTTTGAGGATAATGAGGAGAGCACCATTGAGGATACTTTGAGGATAATGGGGACAACACCGCAGAGGATACTTTGAGCATAATGAGGACAGCACCAATGAGGATACTTTGAGGATAATGCGCGCAGCCATTGAGGATACCACTTGATGAGGTCAAGCCAAAACCTGCAGCCCAAAAGAACCGGATTTCCACCAACACAGCTGATTTAAAAGGGTAAGTTGCCGTTTTCGTTTTTCACGTGCACCATGTCTGTGACCCCGAAGTGTTTATTTGTGCTCAGTCGCCAGGATTTGACCCTCATTCACTGCGATCCTAGAGAGCCACTTGCAAACAGCCACTCCGATGTCAGTGTGACAGATGTAGTCATAGAGAGTAGGAGTCTCCTACACTGTAGTCACAGGCCTTGTGGCCTTTTTAAGCATTATCTTACGTTGTCAAATGTTGTCATTTTTTTTTCTTTCTTTTTTCGGTCTGCTTACGCATGCGTTAATTTTCCAAGAAGATTATTGAGCATTTCCGGGCTTGCTTAGTAACATAAAAAAACAAAACAAAAAAACTTTGTCCAGGAGATGTTTGATTTTTTTTTTAACGGTTGGCGTTGTTGTAACTCTGAAAGAAAGTCTAGTTTCTAGTGGTGCTGCGCAGTTGGTGAAGGCGAACTTTATTACGCTAGTTTGGTCTTTTCTCCACTGTCTCAGTATATGCACGCACGCATGCACGCACACACACGCACGCACGCACGCACGAACGCACGCAACCCCCCCCCCCACACACACACACACATGCACGCACGCACGCACGCACGCACGCACCCCCCCCCCCACCCACACACACGTGCTCGCTCTCTCGCAGACACAGACACACAACACACACACACACACACACACACACACACACACACACACACACACACACACACACACACACACGCTCTCTCTCTCTCTTTCTCTCTCTCTTAAGCAAACAAACAAAAAAGAAAAAGAAAAAGAAAAGAAAGAATAAGAAATAAATGCACACCCGCACATACAAATACAGAAGGTAACATGATATAATGCGCTTTTTGGTATTACTTTATTGTTCCATTGTTACGAGTATCTATAATCGTAATAAAATTTGTTTTTAATAATAATAAAAAACAAAACAAAACAAAGACTACGTCTAACTATAGTAAACATAGGATGCAATAACAATAATCTATGTGGAGTGAGTGTGAAAAACTCAACCGTGGAATCATTATTATGAATGACAGAATGAAAATGTCTACATACATGGCCCATAAAACTGCCACGCAAAGACCTGCGTGTACCCAGCGCCAGACGCACGCAGTACGTACATGTAGGCTCTCACATGCTAGACGTACCAAAGACATCCATACCTGTAAAGTACACAACAACCCCATTCGGTTTGTTTCCTATTATTATTATTATTGTAAGGGCAAACTGGCACAGAGTATTAATTACGCGAGGTGAAACGCTTATCAGGCGTGAAATACTTGAAAGAAGAAAAAAAAAGCAATCCAACCAGTAAGCCAAACAGCTGTTGCTGGTGACAGCTTTGGAATTCGATTCCAGTATCATGTTAGCCTGGATCACATTTCCATGTGGTTACCCCCCACCCTCCCCGCGCCCCCCTCCCCAACCCACACCCCCTGTCTGTCTCTCCATCTTTACTACCCCCCCCCCCCACCCCCCCCCCCTTCTCCCCCTCTCTCTCTCTCTCTCTCTCTCTCTCTCTCTCTCTCTCTCTCTCTCTCACATTACATGATTTTCAGATAAGCTTAGCACAGCGGTGTTACGTTCAGAGCTATCATTGCATGACGGTTTACTGTGGCTTGTTTTTACTGTCCACGCAAGTAATTTGTTGCGATCTCCCCCCCCAAACCCCTAACCCCCTCACCCCTCTCTCAGGCTCCGTCACACTGTCACTACGTGCGCTGGCCTCTTTGAGCACGCGCAGTTCAGTGTCGATGTAGAACATTGTCACGTGCTAATCTGGACGTGTGACACTATTCAATATCGGTGGACATTCAAAAACGCGCTGTAAAAAGCTGTAGTCACTCATGCAGAATCACACATGCGATCATCAACAACAACAACACTACATACCCGTGCCTATTCTGCATGTGTACCACGTCTTCTAGCGTTGGTGCAACGGTGGGAGACAGCATAGTATGTATTTCTTGCTGCTTGTTTTGTTAGATTTGTTAACGCCAATGCTGAAAGTGTCTGCGGCTTGTTTGTTAGATTTGTTAACGCCAAAGCTGAAAGCGTCTGCTGCTTGTTTGTCAGGTTTGTTAACGCCAAAGCTGATTTGTTAACGCCAAAGCTGAGTGTCTGCTGCTTGCTACTTGTTTGTTAGCTATGTTCAAGTTAACGCCGAAGCTAAAGTGTCTGTTGCCTGTTTCTTGTTTTTGTTAGATAAGTTAACGCCAAAGGTAGGTCCGAAGAGGTACTATCGAGCACCGAACGCTCAGGAGGTGGGGGCGAGGGAAAGGGGTGGGGTGGTGTGAGGGATGGGTCGGCCTAGAGAGTTTATAGCCTACAGTGGTTGGCAAGACTTTTCGATCCAGTTTCTGTCTTGTGGGAGGCAAACGTTGCTGCACAGTTTCCGGGAATGCACGATGGCCACCACACACATTTCTAGCATCACGTTTACAACAGAACCAACATCACCGAAAAAGTGGCGCGTCCGCAAAAAATCACTCCACGGTGACAAGGAAGAAACGACTGGACAATTTAAAAATTCGCAGGAACAAACCCTCATCACCTCTTCCCCCCTCCTCCTCCTCCCCCCCCCCCCACCCCAGGGAGAAAGAGAAAACACACACACACACACACACACACACACACACACACACACACACACACACACACACACACAAGAACAACAAAAACAACTGTTACCAGCAAAAGAAAAATGAAGAGAAAAAAAGAAAGAAAAAAGAAAAGAAAAAAGAAGAAAAGAAAAAAAGGAAAAAAGATGAAGAAGAAAGAAAAATGGAGGGAAATAAAAAATAAAATAAAATAAAGAGCAAACAATCGAAACAATATTGTCCAGTTAAAAAAGAAAAAGAAAGGAAAAAAAAGCCCTATCTTTTGTTACCCGGACCTCACAGTGGCATGTCAGTGTTTTATGTGCGAATTAAACCGCCAAACCCCCCGGTCAATACCTGGCAAACAAGGGAGGAAACACGCACGCGGCAGCGACAATTATGCCCCTTGTTGACACACGGACAGCGCGGCGAGGGCCGATCACTCAAGCAGCATCATATTATTATTGGACAGTGGCTGCTCAAATATTGACCGCTCAACCCGCGCGCAGTCTCGGAGCATCTGCCACGCGATGTGTCGCTTTTTGACTTTGGGGCCGCACTGCTTGTGCTGCCAAGAGTCTGTAGCGTAAGCGTTTTTGCTGGCAGGAAGTAGGGAGGGGACGAGAGGTCCTGTGGGAAGTCACTGGGAAAGAGTCCGTCCCGGGACCTTCCCTGGCGTTGTCCGGGTTTGGCTTTTTGGTGTGTGCACACAGACGGTAACAAGGGAAATTGTCTCCCAAACCAGGCTCCTATTGTCTTTCTGAGGCATTGCGGGCATCGCTGCTACTTGCAGGGTTTTTGTATTTGTTGTCTGATCTGTGTCAACCCCCTCTTCTCCCTTCTCTTCCCCTCCCCTCCCCTCCCTCGTTTATTATCCCTTTTCTTGTCTTGCTTTCACCGTCTTTTTGAGGATGGGGAGGGTGGGTGGAGGAGGAGGGGGACGGGGGACGGTTTGAACAGAATAAGGTGGTGCTGTTTTGATTGTCGTGTATATCACAGTCATCATCATCGTCTTACTCATTATCATCATCCCAGTGACGATAGTTACTATCACTATCATCACTGTGATAATTTGTCTCTTCCAAGCCTTTCTCCGTCTCTGGAGTGTTCTTGTCCCGCTCTCTTCCCGTCTTTACACACACACACACACACACACACAACACCACACACACACACACACACACACACACACATACCGCATCACCCCTCCACACACACACAAACACATATCCCCCCCCTCCCCCACCCCCACACACACCCATCCTACTCACTGATCCTGTCCTCACGCACGTTCCTCAATCCCTGTTCAATCAATAACGGAAATGCAGTGCAGGTAACACGAACTCTTACGTCACTCTTGACAGAGCCTGACAGAGCCTGACAGACTCTCCGCAAAATGGATAACACGGACACCCGCTCAACAAGAGGGTATCGAACTCTACGAGCATCGGACACGAAAATAGCATTGGTTTATAATGGAACTCGGCCCTTTCTCGCCAAGGAAAATAATTCTCAGCGTTAATTTTCCTGAGTATTTCAGCTGTTCATTTGCATCCGAAATCCACGGGGAGTTATCTCCTTTGCAGGTGTGTTGTCTCCCCCGGAGGCCAGTCCCTCCATCAACTGTTGCTGTTAACAGCGAGAAAAAGAAAGAAAGTTTAAATTTAGCGCTGCTTGACCAAACACTGCCAACTGTCTACTGACATGCGTCGTTTGTTTGGTCATCTGCCACAGACTGTTTAGATTTTTTTTTTTTTAGCAGACTGATGGACTCATTCGGCGAAGGTTCAAAGAAAAAGAAGAGGACAAAAAGAACAAAAAAGTTTTTTGTTTTTTTTTTATCTTCATGTTTTTTGGGTGTTTTTGTGTGTGTTTGTTTTTCGTTTTCAGAAAACGAAAGGTTTCATGAAAATGAAGCCATTTTGCCCTTGAAGTGGTTAGCATGGAGATGTGTGCTTGTTGAAGAGGAAAAGATAAACAGCTTTTCCCTGGACGTTTCCGCTCGAGATCAAACAGAAAAATGGCTAGCATCAAATGGACTGATGTGAATCGAGTTTTTCATGACACTTGAGAACAAAATCGACGGGAAGAGCCATAATGCCCCTCGCCAAGAGAAAGGTGATTGATGCTCGCTTGTTTTTGGTTTTGTGTGTTTTTCCCCCATAAATAATTAAGCAGTCTATTCTTCTATCAGTTGTTCTACCCCCATCTTGTCCTTAGGTGACCTTGTGTGCTTGATAGGACTTTAAGGTCTAATTACTATTACTACTACTGCCTCTCTCTCTCTCTCTCTCTCTCTCTCTCTCTCTCTCTCTCTCTCTCTTCTCTCTCTCTCTCTCTCTCTCTCCATATATATATATATATATATATATATTATGTACTGTGAGGTGGTAGGTCATCCACCCGCACCCCTTCATGAGGGGCAATGGCCTAAATGAATGAATCATCCGTATCGGTATCCGTATCACTCTCTCTCTCTCTCTCTCTCTCTCTCTCTCTCTCTCTCTCTCTCCCTCTCTCCCCCTCCCCTCTCTTTCTCGCTCTCGCTTTCTCTCGCATGTTTGTGAAGGATCAACACATGAACGAGTATGATCGAATTCGTAAAGAAATTTGACATAAAGGCCCGGGAAAATGTGACAACTATTGCGCCTTTCAGCTTGGAGGAATGAATGTTTTAGTTTAAAACATAAAAGAGCAAACGTTTAGCCTCCATTGCAGCAGGACGACTGACTAATGCGTTGTGTACTTTCCTCGCTATGGAAACAAAGTCCAAACGAGACAGGAGCAGGAAGAGACCAACGTGTTTTTTTGCCCTCTAATTTATTTAGACGTTACAGCGGAACTTCTGACGACAGATCACCCAGTCAATCAAAGTCTTTATTGCCACGTGTCGTATACACATGTAAAATCATATACACTTTGAAAGACCATCCAGTGGAACCCCTGTTGAAAGACCATCCAGTGGAACTCCTGTTGAAAGACCATCCAGTGGAACTCCTGTTGAAAGATCATCCAGTGGAACTTCTGGTGAAAGACCATCCAGTGGAACCCCTGTTGAAAGACAATCCAGTGGAACCCCCGTTGAAAGACCATCCAGTGGAACCCCTGTTAGACCACTCAATGGAACCCCTGTTA
>JABMCL010003238.1:1087500-1090000 GCA_018857735.1 Alviniconcha marisindica | reverse complement strand
GGGCATCGCTCATCCCCCCCCCCTCCCACACACACACACACACACACACACACACACACTCCCTCTCCCTCTCTCTTCCCTCCCTCACTTTCCTCCGCCTCTCTTCCAAATCTGTTCCACTTTGTCCCCCCACCCCACCCCCCGCCCTACCCCCGCCCGGTCCCGCTCTCCCTATGTTCTCTATGCTTCAACAATTTCGTTACTGTCTGCTGCAAAACTTTGACCTTTGCACAATCTGGACCTTGTAGCAACAGCTGGGGTTCATCATAAGGGCGAAAGCCAGAAATAAAAAATAAAAAATAAAAAAAAGGGGGGGGGGAGGAAAAAGTGGACACAGAGATAGCATTCAAACGGCTGTCACACACATTTTGTTTGACGAGATGAAAGGATAGGTTTTCGGTTTTGAAGACTTTTCAGTTTTGCGACGGGATTCGGTTTTTCATTGGCTAGGCTGGCGGGCCTGGGGAGTTAGTTTCTTGGTTAATGATAACACAGTAGATTTCCTGAGCTGCGTGGCTCCGAGCGCTGAAACCACGCAGAATGGGCTTTGCTTAATCCCGCTTGGGATTGTTGGGCAGAATCAGTTTGTATGCCTAATGTAAGGTTAGATTTTAGACTGTAGCAGATGGAACAGACGCGCCTTTGTGAGGCAATATAAAGAAACGATGTTCCCGAATTCTCGAGCAGTGATCCTCTGCTTTGAGCGCGAATACCTTTTGTTGATCCACGATGATCTGTTTCTGTCTTTGATCCATCTCTCTCTTCCCCGCCCACTCTCCCTCTGTCTCTCGCCCCCCCCCCCCCCCCCCCACCCTCCACCACCCCAACCCTGCCTTCGCCCATGGTGGGGCACCACAGACGCAGAAATAATTAAGTTCCCTATGCTGAGACTCTATAGAGATAAAAGATTTCCTCTTTTTTGCCTTGAATATGTTCGGATATAACTGTCCATGAATTCTGCCCTTGTATCCTTTTGAGGACGTACCTCTTGTTGGAATATATGTACCTTGTATTTACACGCATGCCAGGTAAACGTTACCGTGGGCGACTCAGGTCTTTGTTGTTATACTTGTATTACGTATTTCGAGCACTAATTAACTCCCATGTTTGTTGATTCTGCCCTTGTATATTTTTTTGCACTTTCGCTTCATTCAATTTCGTTTTGTTTCCCAGTCCTCTTGTAACATGTGTCACGAACAGTGAGTCAGATGCTTTGTGTTTGGTTGGATGAATTTTGTTTTGCCTTGGTATCAGAAGTTTTCAGTGTATTCTTTTGGGGGATGTGACCTTCACGATTGCATGGGCATTGCCTCTTCTTCTGTTCGTCCTCCTTCTTCTCAGTGATTCTTCTTCTTTGTTGTTTCTCTTTCTTTTGCGCCTTTTTCTCCTCCCTCCTTATTCCAGTTGGATTTTGAGTCATGTATTCAGTATTTATTTATGAATGATTTTAAACCTGGATGTTTGTTTGTTGTTGTTGTACTTTAATGATGTTTTATGATTGGAGTGAATGTGTGATGAGTGTACTTGGCACCACAAAAGATTCCTAATGCAATTGCATTGGCACTTGGCAATAACGTTGTATTGTATTCTCCTCCTGCTCATTTCTCCTTCTTCTTCTTCTTTTTCTTATATTTCGGTTCGTCTTTCTTCCTGTTCTTTCCAGTTCTTCTTTGTCATCTCTTCTTCTTCTTCTTCTTCTTCTTCTCCTTCTTCTTCTTCTTTCTCTTCTTCTTCTTCTTCTCTCTCAGTCTTCGTCAAGAGGTGACCCGGTGCTGCTGACTCGACGTAAAAAAAATAGCCTACTACTGACTCATGAACCTCTCAGTCTTCTTCTTCTCATCCTCAGTTCTCTTTTTCTAGCCTTGTTCTATATAGTACACTTTCTTCTCTTGCCACCATTGAAACCCTACCCCCTGTGACTAGGGTGGGTCCAGAGATTTTCATTGCGGGATACACCCTCTTTCATACACCCTGGACTTGACTGAGGGACGTTCAGGAGCCACGGACTGTAAACGGCCCCGGACAGACCAGCGTGGTCAGGGCCGATAAGCGATTAGAGAGTGTGGTCAAGGGAGATAACAGTGGGTAATGTGCTGTTTATTTGCCGTGGGGCCGACTGATGGGCCCGGTAGAGCTAGAGTCTGGCCTCAGCTGGATGAGCCACAGGTCGCAAATAGCCACCTTGTGTCTGGCATTATGGTCTGCAGCCTCCCCTGTCACTCAGAGGTCGGTGTCTGCCCGGCGGCAGAGGGTTTGGTTGGCTCTTCACATGATTGTAGCCGGGACAGTGAGGTGGAGTTACCTGCTAATGGTACGAATAGCTTCCCTTGTGACTGCAGGACAGTGTCGAAGAGTTACTTGATGGTGGAGAGAGTAGTTTCCCTTGTGGTTGTCGAACAATGACGAAGAGTTACCTGTTGGTTGAGCGAGTAGCTTTCCTTATGTTTGAAGGACAGTGGTGAAGAGTTACTTGTTGGTGGGGAGAGTAGCTTCCCTTAGC
>JABMCL010003238.1:1082500-1085000 GCA_018857735.1 Alviniconcha marisindica | reverse complement strand
TGCTCTTTCTAATGTTAAAAGTGACCGTGTCAAGAGCGGTGGGAATACACTTTTACCTGTGATTTTACTGAGATATTAGCTTCGCGGTTGACAGGGCGTCGTCTGTCTACCTCTCTCTCTCCGTCTATCTATCTACCTATCTATCTGGGTGTGTTTTTTCTTTGCCTATTTATCTATTTGTCTGACTGTCTGTCTATATAAATTATACTCCACTTTCACTGGTGCTTTGTTTCACTGTGTTTCGCTTCGGTATATATTTGTAGGTGACTGGGTGTTCAGTATGAAGCATCTGTCAATCAATCAATCAATCCCAAATGCAATAAAGCATTGTACTCCATTCAAAATATTTACCCTGAACAGAACTGAATCATGTCATTTAAAAAAGTTGTTTTTTGTTTGTTTGTTTGTTTACTAATGAAAGCATACCAACATACAATAACACAATATTTTGTGGGGGAGCATTAAACAAGTAAACTTATATGAGACGCTCAAAAATAACAAGCGTATGATGTGGTGGGTAGTCAAATGACTTCAACCACAACACTGAAGGCCTCAATCATCGCCACCACCCACCCCCCGCAACCATCATAATTCCAAACACAAACACATGATGCCACTTTTTCTAAACTTGCCGCTGATGCAAGTAAACACAATCAGCGCCCCGACGATGGCAGCCAACCGCAGAGCTTTCATCCAATCCAATCAGTTGAGTCATACCCGAAAATAGCCCAGCTGCCTGTGTCAGCCGCATCTAAGAATTCTCGACATGAGCTGTCTCTCTTCTTTCTCTCTCTCTTCGGGGTGATGTCAGCACCCAAGATACCCTGAGTGGCTGATGACGGCCATGCTTTAAGACCTTTCCGTTTTATTGTTACCTGCCTACTCTACCCGCAAGCCCTCTTGCACGTGCTCCCTTCCCCGAGCGCTCAGGTGAGGTTTGTTTATAAATACACGGCGTGAAGGCGAGTTGGGTGGATGGATAGGTGGATGGGTGGACACTGCTGGAGGGAGACAAACACGGTGGATGCGCGTTGTGGATAACGATCGATGGATGGGATCCACGGATGAGGTGCCTGCATGGATACCCACCCACCCACCCTTGTGGATGTGTTTGTGTATTTACTAACTTGTACATTTTGTGGTTGTCAAGTGTGCGGGTTTTGACACCCCTTTGTGGATAAATGTCAATGGATGATATATTATACGAAGGTCTGGATACCATTTGTGGATAAACGTCATTGGATGATATATATACGAAGATCTGGATACCATTTGTGGATTCATGTCACTGGATGTTGTACATATGAAGGTATGGACACCACTTGTGGATAAGTGGCACTGGATGATATCATTATGTGAAGGTCTGGATACCACTTGTGGATAGATGCCACTGGATGATATAATATATATATATGAAGGTCTAGATACCACTTGTGGATAGATAGGTTGATATACATGAAGGTATGGATACCACCTGTGGATAAAAATGTCACTGGATGATACACATGAAGGTCTGGATACCACTTGTGGATAATTGTCAGTGGGTGATACTTATGAAGGTGGATACCATATATGGACAACTGTCAATGGATGGTATACATAAAGGTCTGGATGTCGCCTATGGCCCAACCCTTACCGATGGATGTTTGTATTTGTTGAACACATTTGTGGCTATTGTCAAATGATACACTGCCAGAAGGATGAACGGATATGCAACCGCAGAGCTGTCTGTGTGGTTTGACTGGACTGTCCAATCTGTGTGGTTTGACTGGACTGTCCAAGTACACAGAACGATGAACGTAACGTTTTGGTGAGACAACCATACACTGAAGGTCACTCACAGCTGATTCCTTATACTGGTGACAGAAAGGAGTTTCGAGATACGGATTCCGGTGGATGGATACGAAAGGTTACAAAAACCGATGGATATGACGGTACGCTTGTTCGACGTAGTTGTTTAACGCCGCACAGTTGTCTCCGGAAAGAGACCGAGATCCCAAGAGGTGGGGGAAGAGGGAGACTATATACCTATCACTACACTGTCACCACCAGAATGACTCCTGTATTAAGATGGGCAGCGATGAGAGCCATTTTAATCTTTCGTTAATTGTGAGGGACAGTGTCACAAAGACAGTGTCCGTAAATCACAACTTTTGAAGAGAGAGGAGAGCCGAAGCGTGGAGTCGAACCGACATCGTCAGCTTACCAGCCTAATGCCGTACCGCTAGGCCAAATCGGTTCAGGTCTCGATAGTGGGCAATTGCTTCTTTAAGGATACACGGTTGGGAAACGAGGACGCAAAAATTCAGGTCCCTTCGCTGATACTGAACCCAGAGCTGCCAAAGGTTCCCTCGTATTCAAAGCCTGCAGTAGTCAGAATATAGCTTCGCATGCTTTGCTGGCTGACAGGAATTTTACCGTACTGCATTCTTCCTTCCCGGTTCATTTGGCATTTAAAAATAAATAAATATTGAAATCCTCTTCTAACATAAAACGACGT
>JABMCL010003238.1:1065000-1080000 GCA_018857735.1 Alviniconcha marisindica | reverse complement strand
GTGTGTGTGTGTGTGTTGTGTGTGTGTGTGTGTGTGTGGTGTGTGGTAGTGTGAGAGAGAGAGAGAGAGAGAGGAGAGAGAGAGAGAGAGAGAGAGAGAGAGAGAGAGAGAGAGAGTGCGGGTGTGTGTTGTGTGTGTGAGAGAGAGAGAGAGAGAGAGAGAGAGAGAGAGAGAGAGAGAGAGAGAGAGAGAGAGAAGTGTGTGTGTGTGAGTGAGAGAGAGAGAGAGAGTGCGAGGGAGTGTGTGTGTGTGTGTGTGTGTGTGTGTGTGTGTGTGTGTGTGTGTGTGTGTGTGTGTGGAGAGAGAGAAAAGAGGAGAGAGAGGAAGAGAGAGAGAGAGAGAGAGAGAGAGAGAGTGTGTGTGTGTGTGTGTGTGTGTGTGTGTGGAGGAGAGAGAGAGAGGAGAGAGAGAGAGAGAGAGAGAGAGAGAGAAGAGAGAGAGAAGAGAAGTGATGTGTGTGTGATGAGAGAGAGAGAGAGAGAGGGTGGGGAGAGAGGAGAGGTGGTGGAGAGAGAGAGAGAGAGAGAGGAGGGAGAGAGAGAGAGAGAGAGAGAGAGAGAGAGAGAGAGAGAGTATGTGTGTATATGTGTGTGTGTGCGCGCGCGCGCGCGTTTGTTTGTGTGTGTGCACGCGCAGAGCGCTCAAGCATTCCCGGCGCCTACTCTTTGCTCCAACGTCTCCAACGTCCCTCTTAATCGAAGAGGCGTAGTCGAAGACTCGCACTTATTATAATCGACAGCGCAAAACAGTCGGCTGGGGCTGTGTGCATGAGGAGATTAAGATTTGATTAAGATTAGCGGAGCCCCCTCAGTATGACCACTCCGATAAACACGCCTGGCTTGCCGCGCCTTGAGGGGCCTGGCCGCCGCTGCCTCTGGGCCAGAGAGGCCCTGCAGTGAGCATGGGACTGAAGCATCACCTGTCTAGGACTCTTGCACTGACACACGCTTATCTTTGCACGCCTTGTTTCGGTCACGAAAGGAAGAAGAAGAGGAGGAGGAGGAGAGGAGGCAGAAGAAGAAGAAGAAGAAGAAGAGGAGGAGAAGAAGGAGAAGGAGAAGACTGAAGAGGAGGAGGAGGAGGAGAGGAGGCAGAAGAAGAAGAAGAAGAAGAAGAAGAAGAAGAAGAAGAAGAAGAAGAAGAAGAAGAGGAGGAGGAGGAAGAGGAGGAGGAGAAAGAGAAGGAGAAGAAGAGTCGGAGAAAGAAAGAAACAAGACAGAAAACTGTTGTTTGTTTGGTATAATTTTCGGCTCCTGCAACTTTAAACTGTCGTTTGTTTGGTATAATTAAAAATTTTGGCTCCTGCAACTTTGAACCGTGCATCATCAAACAAGAAGAAGAAGAAGAAGAAGAAGAAGGAGAAGAAGAAGAAATAAAGAGAGAGAAAGAGAAGAAAAAAGGAGAGAGAACCGCTTAATTTTAGGTTCTGCAAATGACGCCATGAACGAAACGTACATCATCAGTCATACTGAAGCTAACCTGAATTGTTCTGCTTTTAGTGTATTGATATAAATATGAAATGAATTTTGTCAAAATAAAACAAATCCGATGCATTTGCACCCCCTCCCCACCCCCCGCCCACCTCCCCTCCGGTATCCTATTGTATCACGTGGTTTTGAAAATATTTCGCCTTGGCGCTTTACCCCGCACTGTTCTTTGCCTCGAGAGACCCTACGTTGTTTTAAAGATCAGAGCGAGGATTAGGCGCAGCCCGTGGCCGATAACAAACAAGTGACAAGAAGACACGACCATCGGCGAGTTAGTATAGCATCAGGATTACCATCTGTCATCTTCACTCTCGGCAAGAAGACAGACCCTTGTTTGGAATGACCATAGATCGTTCCCCGCCCAGGGCCCTGCTGCCAGTGCGGGATGTTGCAGATCCTCTCTCTCTCTGTCTCTATCTGTCTCTCTGTCTCTGTCTCTCTCTCTCTAACTCTGTCTCTGTCTCTGTCTGTCTCTGTCTCTCTCTAACTCTGTCTCTGTCTCTCTCTCTCTGTCTGTATCTCTCTCTCTAACTCTGTCTCTGTCTCTCTGTCTCTGTCTCTCTCTGTCTCTCTTTGTCTCTCTGTTTCTGTCTCTCTCTAACTCTGTCTCTCTATCTGTTTCTGTCTCTCTCTTTCTAACTCTGTCTCTGTCTGTCTGTCTGTCTCTCTCTTACTCTGCCTCTGTCTCTCTCTGTCTGTCTGTCTATCTCTCTGTCTCTGTCTGTCTGTCTCTGTCTCTGTCTGTCTGTCTGTCTGTCTGTCTGTCTGTCTGTCTGTCTCTCTAACTCTATCTCTGTCTCTCTCTCTCTCTCTAACTCTGTCTCTGTTTCTCTGTCTCTCTCTGTTTATGTCTCTGTCTCTCTCTGTCTCTTTGTCTCTGTCTGTCTCTAACTCTCTCTCTCTCTTGCTTTATGCGTAAGTTTTCACTCACTCATTCATTCTTCATATACATGTATATGAATGATGCCTTGCACATTTTTGTTGTTAATCATGATTCATCAGTGGCTTAACAAGGATTAGTTGTTAGGTTTTGACTGAACCTAAACTGCAATCCACGCAAAAATAAAGTTTTCGAGTTCGAGTTCTGTCTGTCTGTCTTTGTCTCTCTCTGTCTCTGTCTCTCTCCCTCTGTCTGTCTCTGTCTGTCTGTCTGTCTCTGTCTCTCTCTAGTCTCTCCCCCCCCCCCCCCCCCCCCAGCCCCTCCAGCCCCTTCTTTCTTTTGAGGTGCAAGAGTTTCACACGGTGTCGTTATTGCAAGGGATGGCAAATGTCTGTCCGGGGGCCGGGGCTCGTTAAAATCGGTGTTGTTCTTTCCGCTCTGATACCCGCTGAAATGATTTTTGTTGTGAGTGTTTGTGTGTGTGTGTGTGTGTGTGTGTGTGTGTGTGTGTGTGTGTGTGTGTGTGTGTGTGTGTGTGTGTGTACGCGCATGTGTGTAAAATGACAAACACGCCATGGATCATGTGATGCTTAGTTAAAGCAGTGAGCTCGTGTTTGCAGCAACTGTCAGAACTGCAAACAGACGTTAACGCAGAGACGTGTGCCTTGCGTCTGGAGTTCCCTGCCCTTGTCATACACGATTGTTCCTCCGTTCGGAAAACGCGCTGGCCATTTCGACCCGTCAAAACAAGCATTCGCTCGGATTTCCTGCCTGTTGGCTGGGAACCAGAACTACGGATAGAAATGGAATGCCAGACTGCGTTATTGAAACATGCATTCATAACCCTCCGCTCACCGCCCGACATGCCGCCGTTAGCCATGTTAGGTTACATGTGAAAAAACTACAAACATTGATTCTACCGGCTGCGTCTCAGTCATTACTTTTTGTTTGTGAGGGGGCCGAAGATGGGCAGGAGGGGGGGGGGGGGGGGGGGGGGGGAGGAAGGGGGGAGAGGAGGGAGCAGGGAGGGAGGCAGAGGAAAGATCACCGCCCAGTCTCAGTAGGACAGTCCTGCCACTGATTCCGCACTATCCTCCATTGCCGCTCTCAAAGCCTCATCCCGCCGTCACGGTAATACCTGTGTTGTTGTTAGACTTGTTTAACGCCGAATTGTCCCCCAGGGAGGTATTGTATGGCACGACAGTCTCCCACAAACCACAAAGTTTTCTGACAAATGAACTCGCCGAAGCAGACTTGAGTCTACCGCCGCTTGCTTACCAGCCTAGCTAGGGTCTCACCGGTGACTGCTAGCGTTCTATAAAAAAAATCCAAACAATCTAAAAAAATCCAAACACATAAAAGGTTGGAAAAAAAAACCAGCTCAATCAAAAGCAGATAAGTGTTCCACATTTCGCCGTTTAACTGTTGTTAAAGTGTTGTAAGTGTCCTACGTCTCACTTCAGGTTTTCACCATTTAACTGTTGTTAAAGTGTTGTAAGTGTTCTACATCTCACTTCAGGTTTTCACCATTTAACTGTTGTTAAAGTGTTGTAAGTGTTCTACATCTCATTTCCAGTTTTCACCATTTAACTGTTGTAAAGTGTTGTAAGTGTCCTACATCTCACTTCAGGTTTTCACCATTTAACTGTTGTTAAAGTGTTGTAAGTGTTCTACATCTCATTTCCAGTTTTCACCATTTAACTGTTGTAAAGTGTTGTAAGTGTCCTACATCTCACTTCAGGTTTTCACCATTTAACTGTTGTTAAAGTGTTGTAAGTGTCCTACATCTCATTTCCAGTTTTCACCATTTAACTGTTGTTAAAGTGTTGTAAGTGTCCTACGTCTCACTTCAGGTTTTCACCATTTAACTGTTGTTAAAGTGTTGTAAGTGTTCTACATCTCACTTCAAGTTTTCACCATTTATCTGTTGTTAAAGTGTTGTAAGTGTCCTACATCTCACTTCAAGTTTTCACCATTTATCTGTTGTTAGAGTGTTGTAAGTGTCCTACATCTCACTTCAGGTTTTCACCATTTAACTGTTGTTAAAGTGTTGTAAGTGTCCTACGTCTCACTTCAAGTTCTCACCATTTATCTGTTGTTAAAGTGTTGTAAGTGTCCTACATCTCACTTCAAGTTCTCACCATTTATCTGTTGTTAAAGTGTTGTAAGTGTCCTACGTCTCACTTCAGGTTTTCACCATTTAACTGTTGTTAAAGTGTTGTAAGTGTTCTACATCTCACTTCAAGTTTTCACCATTTAATGTTGTTCCGTAGCCTGAAATGGGGACTTACCCCGAAAATTCGCATGTTGTGTTTCGTAATAATAAACACCGTTCTCTCTAACGTTTTTTTTGGTGTTTCGATCTTGGAGAAGAAGGATGTTCAAACTATCACGAACGATCGGAGTTTTCCCCGCGACTGAGTCTTTCTATAAGGCTACGACCTTCGCGAGTACGGCGGAGCGTGTTTGATTTTCCTTGGCTCCCTTGTGTGTGTGCGCCGTATTTGATGGCGTGGAGAGGGCCCCGTGGTCCCGCCCCCTGCCCCTTTGATGCGGGACCCGGGGGACAGGAGGGGGCGGCGTCTGACAGGGGACGAGGGCTGAGGCCGGCCCGACCCCCAGGGGATGGGAGGGGCCGAGTGAAGGTGGATGCTGCTAATTGACGGAGTTATCACGGCTTCTGATGGGATGCTCACGAATGTGCGGATTCAGGCGCGCTCGAGCCATGCACTCTCGCGCGCGTGCATAGACACGCGGAAGAGGCGAGCGCGTGCACACACACACACACACACACACACACACACACACACACACACACACACACACACACACACACACACACGCACGCACGCACGCACGCACGCACGCACGCACGCACGCACGCACGCACGCACGCAAACACACACTCCACAGTCACACATACACTGTGACACTAACAGACAGGCAAACACACACACACACACACACACACACACACACACACACACACACACACACACACCACACACCCACACACACACACACACAGGCACGCACGCACGCACGCACGCGGACACACACACACGCGCGCCGCACACGCACGCACGCACGCACACACACACACACACACACACACACACACACACACACACACACACACACACACACACACACCCACAGTCACACATACACTGTGACACTAACAGACAGACAACAAACACACACACACACACACTCACATACGCACGCACGCACGCACGCACTCACACACACACACACACACACACACACACACACACACACACACACACACACACACACACACACACACACACACACACACACACACACACACACACACACACACACAATCACTTTACAGTTCCCATCCCTGCTTGCTGGAAAAAGCTGGACAGGGGTGGGGGGAAGCAGGGTAGGCTTACGTGTTGAGTCTCCCTGTCGAGATGGATTGGAACAACGAGCGTGAATACAAACCATCAGGACTGCGTCTGCTGTTCAACGTTGGGGAATATCGTCGTTTAGTGCACGATGAAGCGTGTACAGACAGTGGAAACGGTCTTTGCCGTCACTGCTTGTTGGTCTGTCCCCGGTTTGAGGTGAAAAAGAAAGGGTGTAAACACCCTGCTTTTCTGCATGAGTGATCATCACGGTTGTCGTTGATTGGCACCGTCTAGCAGCTTTGTCCACCATAGTTAGCGGAACAGCAAGAAGAGGGGCCATTGCTGCCAGTCTTAATGTAGATTTTTTCCGGTGGTGTTAGACAGGCGTAGGTGTAAACACGTTTGATTTTATATTGATTTCATATTCATAACAATGCATTCAAAGCAGAACAGTTGGAACGTACGAGATCCAAACACATAAAAGGTTGTATAGAAAGCCATTTATTATGACAAAACACAAAATGTGAATTTTCAGGATGAGCCCCTCCTTACTGAAGCTACAAAACGTCACTTAAACAACAGTTAAACGGTGAAAAATGAGATGTATGACACGAGGCGAGCGCGTGCGCCTGCTTTCGGTTTAGCTTTTTTTCTTTTCTTTTTTTTGGTGTCCAGTGTCTGGCTTGTATAAGTACAGCTCTAACATTAAGCAACTGAAGTCACTAGAATAGATTATAATTACGGACAACAAGACGAAGGGTGGTAAAAACATATTATGAAACTGTAATAAAAGTGTGGCTTTAGGCATAGGGTTCCTCCAAACACATACAAGGTTCAACAGAACGCTATTTATGCGAATTTACGGGTAATCCCCTTTATCAAGCTACACAATGACAATTAAACAACAGTTAAATAGTGAAAAAAGAAGAAAAAAGACACACATCTAAAATCTTGTTTTACAACGCTAGCAGCCATTCTTGTTTCAGATTTGTATTGGGTTCCTCCGTTTTGTCTCGTCCTCTCCAAGCCCGGATTGCGTTGTGCCCTGAATGGTGAAGGGGATCTTTTACGTGTGAATCTCGTGACCTGTGTTTCGCCCTGGTGTAACTTTCGCGGTTTCCGGGATCAGCGTTAAGTATCAAGTAACTAACCACCTTCCTTCAACCTCTGAGGATCTTAGAAAAAAGAAAATATTAGTACGACGACCGAAGATTATAAGTAGATTTGTAGTCTTTGAAACGACCTGGCGTTCAACAAAGAAGGGCGTTCTTAATATAGCGCGAATCCGTCTCTTGGCGAAGTACCGTGGGTCTCTTCGCCAAGTATTCGCCACGAATTCAAACACGTTTCGTTTTTGTTTTTGTTTTTATAGCTTTATTATTATTATTATTATTGTTGTTGTTGTTGTTAGTAGTAGTAATAATATTTAGTAGTAGTAGTACTTCTTTCCCTTTGCGGGAAATCCGGGTCGCCTTACCTGGGTAAGGTACAGCAGCTGCAAAAGCAGCGCTACCCGTTACTACAAGTGAGCAGTATTTTTTTTTTTAAACATCTTCTTCAGTTTTTTTAGTACTTCTTTGTCCCTTGCGGAAATTCGGGTCGCCTTACCTGGGTAATGCACAACAGCCGCAAGAGCAGCGCTACCCATTCCTGTCAGTGTGTGCAGTATTTTCGTGCATTCAAACAATGGTGTAGCTGCCAGTGCTTGGGATTGTTGGTGCATGTATGTTGGTGCATGCACACGGGGGCTGTACGGACACCGTCAGAGAGTCTGCACTGGCAGTTGACTCTGGGAGAAAAATCCCTTGCCGGACCGGGGACAATAACAACAATAACAATATACTTTATCAATCCCAGCGGGGAATTTAAGCTGTCGTTCGATCGCACAACGAAGAACATATCTCAATAATTCTAAGTCATGAAACACACGCACATACACACTCTTAGACATACGCCCCCTTTCTCTCAATCTGCATACACTAACAGGAATGATCTAATGCTAATACCTAGCAAATACTCGAACCCGCGTCAGTATTATGCCTGGCTTTTCAGTCGGACACTCTCAGTTGCAACTGAGCTATCCCCGTTCTGAGTGACGTCAAACTCGGTCACTAAATCAGGCCGTTTGGGTCACTGTACCTTAGTACATTGTCAGAGGAACAGATCCAGTAGTGTGTGTTTTACCAGTCACAGAGGGCTGGCTCTCAGTACGCAACCTCGCACGTCTACAACGTAGGCGAGCCGGCCGTCAGATGACGTAATCGGGTCTGTGGAATTCGAACTCGAAAACTTTATTTTACGAGGATTGTAGTTTAGGTTCAGTCAAAAACCTCTTTAACAACCAGTCCTTGCTCAGCTACTAATGGATAATAATAAAATTAAAATTAAATGCAAGCCAACATTTATATACATTATATATGAAGCACGTTGAAAGTGAACTAGACTAAAGCACACACACTCACACGCGTGCACACACACACACACACACACACACACACACACACACACACACACACACACACACACACACACGCACGCACGCACGCACGCACGCACGCACGCACGCACGCACGCACGCACACGCACGCACGCACGCACGCACGCACGCACGCACGCACGCGCGCGCGCGTACACACACACACACACACACACACACACACACACACACGCAATTATATGAAGCATGTCGAAAGTGAGCTAGACCAAAAGCACAGTAACTGGTTAAGTCGTCAGAGATACTTACTACACAAACTACAGGCACTGGTTTTCGACATCGTTCCTTGGTGGAAGGGTGCTGGAAAGCGAGACTTGGAGCGTGGATACTACAGTGTCTCTGGTTTCAAAAACCAAACCCGAAGCATCGGTTTACGCAGAGATATTACAGCAAGTGTAGTGTCTCTGGCTTACGATATCCTTCCTCTCAGTGTAACCACCGTCACAACTTATGGACACAGTCTCAAAAAACTGAGAAGAAGGGTGCCGGAAAGCGATGCTTGGAATCAAACTCCCAGCAAAGGTTTACGGCGACAACAGAGCTCAGGAGCTGTGTGAAAATCGAGGTGGCCGTCCTGGGCTCCCGTCCCTAATAAGCCTACGGTTTTTGTGGACGTAAAGCAACACTCAACCCACTACGGCGATAACCCATCTCCTTGGAGGAAAGGTGCCGGAAAGCGACGCTAAGTTTGGGTTAGACTTGTTTCACGCCGAGTTGTCTCCGAAGAGGTATTTGCAAAGAAAGGACAGCGAGGCTCTGAGTGTGTTGACACTTATACATGTCATTCCACGTTATCGGCTTCTCTTCCGTACCTGAGTGATGACCGCTCAGTGGGCCTGCCGCCATCAGAGTGGGTATAATAATTATACCTGAGGCAGCTTGCGATGATGAGGATGCTCAGTCACTCAGCCTGCTGAGCGCGAGGGCCGAGCCTGAGGGAGGTGATGACGAGGGTGGACAGGGCCGCCACAGGGCGTCGAGTCACAGCGGAGTGTGACCACAGTGACGGTCCGTCCCCTGCCGTTTCACACCTGAGTAACAACCGAGTTAAGTCGCCTCCTCTGCGGGCTCTTCCTTTCCCTGGCACTAACTGCCTTGGTTTGGGAACAACGGTACACCCAACAAATCCTAGCTCCCTCTTTGACGCTCTGCTGCTGCGTGTGTGTGTGTGTGTGTGTGTGTGTGTGTGTGTGTGTGTGTGTGTGTGTGTGTGTGTGTGTGTGTGTGTGTGTGTGTGTGTGTGTGTGTGGTGTCTCTCTCTCTCTTTCGGAGTGACTATGGGTGCAACCGTTCTTACCTAGTGTACCAAATTTGTGGGGTTGACGATAATACATTTTGGCGCTTGTGCGGGTAAAAATATGGCGCTTGTCTGGGCGTTGGCATATCACTTGTATGGGTGAAAATATGACGGCAAATCACTTGTTTGGGTGAAAATACGACGTTTGTCTGGTCAATGGCATAGCACCTGTTTGTTTACCGGCCTTTTCTCGTACTCCCTCCACGCTCATTCAGTGTGGCGTAATGTCACTGATGTCAAGCAGTGATGCTGAAGGGGTACAGCGTCTCTTCGCGAATGAAAACATCATTTACTCTTGCGTTTTCGTTTCTTCTCCTGGTTGTCTCTCGCAACAGTCATCACTCAGATGCATGCTGACGGTGGTTTTCCACCGCCGTTTTCGGCAAGCTTAATTTGAAATCAGACAGGGCAGAATTACATACTGGAGTCGTTTGACACTAACTGGTTTGTGTTTGGTAGGAGGGTGTTAACCTACCACACATACCCGTGCCATGATCACCTTAGTGCTGCAAGGAGGGTGACGACGACGAAGAAGAAGCAACGCTCAACAAAAAATAAATACAAGCTTCGCGACGAGGAGGAGGAAGAAGAGGAAGAGAAGGAATTTAAAAAAAAACTAGCAGTAGCAGTAGTAGTAGCAGTAGCAGCAGCAGCAGTAGAACCAGCAGGAGTAGCAGCAACGGCAGCAGCAGCAACAGCAACAGAATAGTAGCAACAGCAACCGTAGCAGCAGCAGCAGCAACAAGAACAACATCAGCACCAGCAGTAGTAGCAACAGCAGCACCAGCAACAACAGCACCAGCACCAGCAATAGCAGCGACAGCAGCAGCAGCACCGGCACCAGCAAAAGATTAACGTTAAACAGAAATCAGTGGAACTGGACCAGAAGGAGAAGAAGACTGCCCCCTCTTCGTCTTTCCAAATGATGCAAAACTGTCCTGGGCGGCAGGCGGACTAACCCCGGCATCAATTTTCACCCGCTCGGCACAAAACGCCAGCGGCCACTGTCGAGGCAAAGGACAAGCCAGGACTCTCGCCTCCATTACGACATCGCCAGCGTTCCCCACGTCAGCGCCGACTGATAATTAAAGCTGACTCGGCTCTGGCTAGTTCCAACTGACAGTCTGGGCCTGACCCCCACGGCCCCCCCATCTCTTGACGGGAAGGGGGAGGACAAGGGGGGACCGTAATTTGTTGGCGGGGGAGACGGGGTCGTGTGTGGACAAAAGGCCAGAGAAGACGTCCTTCTCGTTTGGTCAAAAAGACTCGGAAGGCTCGGGTTGAAGCTGAAGAGCCGGAGTCAGTATCAGGATGTGATCGCGTTACACGTCATTGCTCGGAATGAATAAGAGCCGAATTTAATTTGGCCGATGTGAAGATCAGGGTGTAAGATTGGGTGCCCTTCTTGGCACGTCGGCTAGATTTTGAAGAAATCAAAACTGATGAGGTTTGGCCGAAAGGGTACCTCTTCCGTTCAGTTTCGGACAAAGTAATTTCTTCTTCTTCCGTTATATTTAAAGTCTTTTTACATCAGTGATGTTAGACTGATATTACAGTTATGACGATAACAACATGTTATATAATCAAGTTACACCAAAACAATAACAACAACAACAACAACAAAATTAAAATATAAAATAATAAAGGCTGCACCTAAAGTAAAGGACAAAGTAAAGTTTGCACAGAAAGTTGGTGTTGTAGCAACTTCCCCTGTCTCTGTTTTCTAAACCATTGTTCTCAGTTTGTGGCACTCAGACACCGCATTCACCGTGAATGCATGCTGGTTACATTGAAATTTCATGATCGCTGCGAAATGCGTGTTGCATGAACACAATTTCACGGAGTTCTATGCAAGTGTTTATAAACTGAATATTTCAGTGGCCTCCCCCTTCGCAGTTGGGGCACTGCGGATGCAGAAATTGAGCCTTTCCATCTTTTGAGAATCCAGTGTGTGTGTGTGTGTGTGTGTGTGTGTGTGTGTGTGTGTGTGTGTGTGTGTGTGTGTGTGTGTGTGTGTGTGTGTGTGTGTGTGCTGAGTGATTTGCCTACAGTCAGGAATTCTGCCTTTTTGATTTCCGCCTTCTCCACTCATTCAACGTAATCACCACCCCCAGTCTTTCGAAACATGTCTAGGAAATATATACTACGAACAGTGAATCGGATCTTCACTTTTTGGTTTGATGAAATGTGTTTCACCCTCATACTTATGACCGTCAAAAGGTCGTTTCAAAGGCAGCGTTGGGCAAACTTCTGAGAGACGGGATGGAGCGCATATGGGCTTTTCCGAGTGCATAGATACCATCTTGAACTGAACTGAACTGAACTATGACCGTCACGGTTGACTTGGGGTTTAAGACCACCTGTAGAACTACACTAACACACCCCAGAACACCACTCTGACTTCATCATTGTTTGAAAGGTGAAAAAAGATTTGATGGTACTTATTCGTCCAGAGATGACCATTGATTTTACGGTTGACTGGACGTAAAAATCCAATCATTAACTAGCTCAGCACTGCAGGTATTTCACAGCGTCTGTGCATTCGGAACCAGCACTGAACTGGGAAACACTCCTACTTCTTCCTTTTTTAAAGTCTTTTCACATAAGCGATATTAGAACCAACACACAAGGGAGTTAATAAGCGCCCGAAATACGTAACACAAGTACAACAACAAAGACCTGAGTCGCGTACAGTAACGCTCACTGGCATGCGTGTAAATACAAGGTACATAAACTCCACCAGAGGTACATCCTCAAATTGCCAAGCCAGGCGAGAGTTACCGTGGGCGACTCAGGTCGTTGTTGTGGTACTTGTGTTACGTATTTTGAGCGCTAATGAACTAACTCCCTTGTGTCTTGATTCTGCACGAGCGCTCTGGGCCTCGTTCTGTTTCAGATGAGTAATATTAGACTGATCTTACAATTATCATGCTAACCATATATGTCAGCAAGTTGCACCAAAAATAATAGCAAGAAGTTGGTTTTTGTTTTGTTTTGTTTTTACTTATTTGTAATCGGAATGGTCTGGAAAAAAAGAAAAAAAGAAAAAAAAAGAAAAAAAAAGGTATATACATTTGTATCTGTATGCATGCAGATAGTTCATTTCACCTGATCTATATCTCATACACGCGCATATGCTAACACATTTTATTTTATACGCACTAAATGACGTGCACTCGCAAGATAATACTTAAAAGATATAAAACTCCTGCTTTCTTTCTGATACACTTAATTTAACTATCACACACACTTTCATTCCACCCATCCCTAGACATATATACATCCCTCTTTCCCTCCTCCCATCTAATGTAAACACACACACACACACACACACACACACACACACACACACACACACACACACACACACACACACACACACACACACACACACACTCACTCACTCACTCACTCACTGACCTCTCTCATACACGTAATTCGAAGCAAATGACCAGTGGGACTATTGATCAGGTAGAAAGCCAAAGAAAGAATGAACCAGTTATTTTCTAACAAAAGATTTGGTAAAGATAAATGCAAATGTCCATTAGCAAATGTCCATTAGCAAATGTCCATTAGCAAATGTCCAGGAAGCAAAAAGGACTTCATAAGCTGACAGTTGAATGGAATATGACATATTGATAGTTTTCTTCACAAATGCACTTAACATCTTTGAATTATTTTTTTTGATAGCGTGGGAGAGACACTCCTGTCTGTAGCCGAACACCAGCCGTACTCATGTCTGTCAAAACACCCATGACTGGAACGTGACTCGTCTGTTGGAACTTCCTGCCTGCCCATCCCGTTTTCCCCCTCTTCACTGCTTGTCTGACAGCGGTGCGGTATTGAGCAGAATTCATTAAAACCTTATTCATCCCACAATAGGGCAATTCCATCAGACGGAGTGCCTCGGATGCTCAAATGACAATTTTGTCTGATGGGAATCCAGAACTAATCAAAGGTTCTCTTCCGCCATGCCTGGAGTAGGTCAGAATGTTTGTTTGCCGATAGAAAACGGCACATTGTTTTGTCGTGTGCGTTAAAAGTTCTAATTTGGAACCTTTTGTATGGTTTGATACTCGTAGCGGTCCCAAGAAGTGGGACGGACTGACACGCAGAAACACGAGTTTGATACTCGTAGCAGTTCCGAGAAGTGGGACTGACTGACACGCAGAAACACGAGTTTGATACTCGTAGCAGTCCCGAGAAGTGGGACACTGACATGCAGACACACCAGTTTCATACTCGTAGCAGTCATGAGAAGGGGGATGGACTGACACACAGACACACGAATTTTATAATCAGTCCCTAGAAATGGGACGGACTGACACGCAGACACACGTAGCAGTCCCGCAGACACACGCCTTTGATTCGTAACAGTCGCGCGGCGAGAAGTGGGACGGACTGACACGCAGACACAGTCCCGAGAAGTGGCGGGACGGACTGACATGCAGACACACGAGTTTGATACTCAGTCCCGAGAAGTGGGACGGACTGACACGCAGACACAGTCCCGAGAAGTGGGACGGACTGACACACACTGACAACACGAGTCTGCCCACGCAGATCCAACTGGTCAGTCAAACAGGGCCCCAACCCAGAGGAGGTGCTAACAACGAGCGAGCCGCAATCAACAAGGCAAAACCCTGTTCCCTTAAAACCAGTCCCTTTTCGATCGCACGCGACAACCTCTCCTTGTGGTCAATTTGTCCGGTAACAGCCACGCCGGTGACCATTGTACAACGCACGCCTCCCTCTGACCAGTTGCCAATGCTAGCCACTGTTCAGAGCGGCACTGTGTTTTGACAACTGGTCAATTTACTGCTTGTCTGACAAGCGACTTACGACAGACAGGCGTGGAAAGGGGTCGACTGTTTCAACACTCGGTGAGCTGTAAAAGAACAACATTTAGCGAAGTGAGGTCCCTGGGCTTTTAGACGTAACAGCGGCGAGGGTTCGGGAGAGGGGAGGGAGCGGTCTCTGCTCCAACGCTTCGTCAGCTATAACACAACATGATTTAGCAGAAAGGAATTAGGGGTTTTAGAGATTGTATAGTGACTCGTCGCTACACAGAGCCAGGGAAGGGCTTCTGCCTAAATGCTTGGAGTAAAGGACGTGCCTTTTGGGAATCGCTGTAATCAGAGCCCAGGAGCTGTGTGAAAGTCGAGGTGGCCGTCCTGGGCTTCCCGTTCCTAATAAGCTTGATGGTTTCTGTGGACGTAAAGCAACACTGAAACGAAACGAATCACTGATAATGACGAGGCGTGTCGAGGGGGCAGCCAATGACCATGGAGAATAATGGCGGATAGGCGAAGTCAGAGGTTCATTCATCACTTACTTCGCGAAATGTTGCCCAACATGGGACATCATCTTTTCAGGCATCGCACGTTCTGCCAGACGCGTTCGTCTAAGTCTGCGTGCGACAGTGTCATGTGTGTGTGTGTGTGTGTGTGTGTGTGTGTGTG
>JABMCL010003238.1:1055000-1062500 GCA_018857735.1 Alviniconcha marisindica | reverse complement strand
GTGCAGTGATTCGCAGCGGTAGCCCTAAATCAAACACTCAAGCAGAGTGAAACGTGACTGAAGAGTCTTACACTGACCACCATCTAACCATCGCGAAACGTGCATAGTCACAGATTCTCAGTGGTAACCCTAACCAAGGCTTTATTCAAGGTTTTTATTCAAGGTTTTATTGAGCCTTTTGCCCCTGGGGGTTAGAAAGCAAAGTTACATTCACACAATACATTCCATATTAACAAGGAACCTAACTTAAACAACCCATTGCAGTCTTTCACTGAACGCACTCTAACACACGACTAACCATGGTGAAACTTGCATAGTCACTGATTCGCAGCTGTAACCCTAACCAAGGTTTTATTCAAGGTTTTATTGAGCTTTTTGCCACTGGGGGTTAGAAAGCAAAGCTGCATTCACACAATACATTCCTTATAAACAAGGAACCGAACCTAAACAACCAAACACCCATTGCAGAGTCTTTCACTGAACGCACTCTAACACACACACGACTAACCATGGTGAAAGTGCAGAGTGATTCTCAGCAGTAACCCTAACCTAACACCCATTGCAGAGTCTTTCACTGAACACGCTTAACACACGACTAACGATAGTGAAACGTGCAGAGTGGCGTATACCGCGAAAGCACATTCTTGTGCTGGGATAAGAAGAATCCTACAAGGAACACACCCTAACCATGTGGGTGCAATGTTAGTGTGTCTAGTATTGCCCGAGCAAAGCCTCGTTCTACCTTACTGTATCTTATCACCCTTGTCTTATGAAGGATAAGGCACAGGCCGAGATGAAATTGATTGATTGATCAGCAGCTGATCGCTGTTTCAGCTGTTTTTCCGTTCATGCACGTGACAACCGGTATGGTGGTTTCTCCATTCCCCGTGCAGCTCCACGCGAGACCGATTTCACTGTGTAGGTATAATAAGCGACGAGAGGTAATGACATTGACCAAACGGCACGGTCACGCTTCGGCGCCTTCGCGGGCGCTGCACCTTTACCTGCAGGTGTGATCAGCGTGCGGCTTCATTTACTGCAGGACTCATCGACGGTTTCGCCGTTGTTTGTTGTCACAGTCGCCTGGTCCCGAAAACGCCAGGCCACAGACAGACAGCTAGCTAGGTAGCTAGCCGGACCACACGCACTCTGCCCCCATCGTCGTACGGACGGACGGACTTACTGCGCTGCTCAGCATGCGCGCTCTGGCCGGACCGAAACCAGACATACCTGCATTTTTACCTGTGCATTTCTCTCGTTCCTGCCTAACTGCCCGCTGATCAGTCCCGGGCTATCACCTGCGCTAAGTGACACCTTGGCCACTGTTAATTGCTGACCGCTTAGAGGCCGGGGAGCCGCCGCAGTTCTAATTAGGACATTCCGACAAGTTCAGGCTGGCTGCGCGTGTATTGCTCTTGGTCAGCTGGGAAGGGGGTGCGGCGGAAGCGGGGGGGGGGTGTGGGAAGGGGCGGTTAGTACGAAGGGGTCAGCTGTGTGGTTCCACGTTCCAGTTGTCAGGGTTTGAACTTTTCACTCAAATGACAAAACGGGAGTCTGCATGGGTGTAGTTTATTTCACGTCAATTCAAAATGGGTAGCATCTCAGCGCTCGGGAAAGCTCATACGCGCCTCAGCCCCGTCTCTCGGACATTCTCCCAAACAGCGCTTTTAAAACAGCACCAATGTCTGTCCCTTTTTCATGGTGGCTAGTTAACTGCCACTTTGCCTACAGATCAGTTCAGTATGGCATTTACGTGCTTGGAAAGGTGCATATGCACTACAACCCGTCTTTCAGAAATGAAACAGTTGCAACTTTGGTCTGAGTGACGTTGACGCTTTCTCCTTTCATGAAAGATGCTTCCTCTCTCCCCACGCCTCACTCATCCAGGCGATCGATGGTGTGCAATGTCTTCGGCTTTTTGGCCGCTAGTAGTTTCTCAAGCTCCTCAACACTTTGGGTCTTCTGAGACGTGAGCCATTTGTACTGCTTGCTTTGCCCGCCAGTCTGTCTATCCTCACTGCCATATTTCTCTCAACCCCAATATGTCCAAGGCACTACAGATCCACCCGAGTCTAAGAAGATGTGGGAAGGCGATGGTACGACCCTCCCGTCCTCTCTTCAAAACAGTGTTCCTACAGCTAATAGTGCTTCTTGTCTGGTTATGTAGCAATCCTCCTTGTTGCTGTTATACGAACGTTAGCAACCTGTTACAGGTATGATGAAGGCTGTTTAAACACAACTCGGAATCATATGGCATGGCATCGGCCAAGTAACAACCAAATAGCACTGTCAGTAAACCACTTCGGTGGACATTAAAAAACGCGCTATAAAAGGATACAGTCACTTTTTTAGAATCACATCCCCTCCCCCCTCCCGCTACTTCTTCCCGTGGACGCCTACAATAAACCTGATCGTTTCTGTGGACGTTAAGCACCGTTCTATAAACCTGATCGTTTCTGTGGACGTTAGCCCATAAACCTGATCGTTTCTGTGGACGTTAAGCACCATAAACCTGATCGTTTCTGTGGACGTTAAGCCTAACCGATCGTTTCTTATTAAGAATAAACCTGATCGTTTCTGTGGACGTTAAGCACCATAAACCTGATCGTTTCTGTGGACGTTAAGCACCATGTTTGCTTATTTAGAATCACATGCGATATGAGCAGCAGTGAATCTGCTCGAGAGCAGAGCTATATAAAAGCGACCACCACCACCAACAACATCATCACCATCATCATCATCATCATCATCAGTCAGGCAGTAAAACAAAGCCAAGCAAAAACTCTTTCCAATGGGCGGGAATGCCGAGTCCGGATCAGAACAGGCGGATGTGCAGATTCCAAAACGGAAAGGATGTGCGGGGTGGCGTCTCGAGAGGGTCAAATCATTGCCGTGACCTGCCACCATCCTCAGCAGACCGACGCCAAGGTAAGTAAGCCCCCGGCTGGCTCGACACGTGGACGCCTGACACTTGCACAAAGCACGGCCCCGCACGTGTCAACCGTCTGCTCTGACAGCCGGACAGCGCACAGTCTGCAGCGCCCTGCCGATACGCCTAAGGATCGGTTTCGTGAGTGCATGCAGCAAAACACATTGTGTCCAGATGCTCCTGGTCAGTTTTTACGGTGTTTTTTTTCTCTTCTCTCTCTCCGGACATTGAGAGTCCGAGCTTGACAGGCTGACCATGCACACGTGCATATTTCACTGCCCGCTGTCCGGGGTGGCATTCGTTGTGGGTTTCACACATTCCTGGGTGAAGATGGCCCGTCCATTTGCTTTTGTTAGCGTGTTTATCTTGTAGACTGGCCGCTGATGGTGTACACGCACAGATCACTCATACTGTGCGTGTGTGTGTGTGTGTGTGTGTGTGTGTGTGTGTGTGTGTGTGTGTGTGTGTGTGTGTGTGTGTGTGTGAGAGAGAGAGAGAGAGAGAGAGAGAGAGAGAGAGAGAGAGAGAGAGAGAGAGAGAGAGAGAGCCTTGTCTGGGTTTTCGATTGTCCGGCTGACCTAAAGCAGAAAATGCAGCTGCCGGATTATGCTGGCTACATTTTCCTTGCATTCTTTTCCAGTTTTCTCTTTGTTTCCATCTTTCCCACGAAAGACTGACGTGCATTTGTTTTCGAACAAGCGTACGGTTCATTTCAAAAATGCTGATTTCGTTGCCGGTTAGCAATCTCTGCTTACAACCATAACTACTATCGTAGCTTACCTTAAATCAAGGTGCCTCTGTGAAGTTGACAGTGCGTTAAAATCCAAGAACTTACTAACTAACTAATCTCAAGTTAAGTCGAGCCAGTTAGTTCTTTGTTTCACTAATGGACAATGTATCACACACACACACACACACACACACACACACACACACACACACACACACACACACACACACACACACACACACACACACACAAATGGCCGCTGCGAATGCGCTTTAAACAAAAACTTCTTTTAATCTGAAACAAGGTCGACTGCCAGCGTTTTGGGGCAAGATCAAAACACGCCGAAAGTAACAAAAGAACGCTTTTTTCCTTCTTTAAAATATTCATTCCTATCACCATTTTTGTGTGAATTATCTACGTGACTGTTGCTTGAAAAATCAGTTGCGCATGTTTTGTATTTTCTACGTAAAACAAGCATTCTTCTCTCTCTCTCTCTCTCTCTCTCTCTCTCTCTCTCTCTCTCTCTCTCTCTCTCTCTCTCTCTCTCTCTCTCTCTTGTTCTTCTCTACTTTTTCCTTTTTATATTAAAGAAAACTATTTGTGTGTTTTGATCGTGTCAGTCATTATTATTTTCACACGCCTCAGGATTTCTATTGTGACAAATACATGGACGAGGGCCGGAGTTGACTGTATGCGGCTTATGGGACGTTCAAATCTAAGAATGGACGGGGAGGCTAGCCATCAACTGTACCGTGTGTGCAGACGAACAACACTTTTGGGAAAGCGATATTCCTCTCCCCTGGGTAGCCTAGAGAACCTCCCCATGCCGGCAGACACGGTACAAGACCTTCAGTGCTCTTTGCAGATAGTCGTCCTGGCCAACCTGCCTGTTAGACGTGTCTTTCTGGAACTGTTTTTCCAACCAACACAGGTCTCGCCTCTTGGTTTGTTTATAGACCATGGCGGTGTTTTGAGGTTTGTCTCTCTCTGTTTTGAGAGCTATGGAGAGGTACCTGAAAGCCGTGCAGGTAGTAAGTACTTAGCCCCGACATCTCTCCCTGCCTCACAGGTGTTACCAAGGGCGGTGTTGGGTTTTCCCCCGCTCGGTACGTGTGTACGTGTGCACTGTACGCGGTTCAGCTGCCTGCATGCATGTGGTCACAGCTTCCCGTAGGTGATGCTTGTTGATTTTGATCAGGAGTCTAACTGTTGGCTCAGTTTTGCTGGAGGTGTAGTGTGTGTGTGTGTGTGTGTGTGTGTGTGTGTGTGTGTGTGTGTGTGTGTGTGTGTGTGTGTGTGTTTTGTTTTGTGTGTGTGTGTGTGTGTGTGTGTGTGTGTGTGTGTGTGTGTGTGTGTGTGTGCTGGTGTGTGTGTGTGTGTGTGTGGTGTGTGGTCGCGCGTGTGTGTGTGTGTGTGTGTGGGGGGTTGGGGGGGTGTATATGGTTAGGTATATAATAATAATTAAAGTATTTATACAGCGCTAAATCGTGTCCGGAGCACATTGTTCTAAGCGTATGAACGCACACAGGAACACACACGCACCGTCACACACGAGTACATTGGCTATACACAACTTAATTTACAACCAGCTTAAACAACCAACTTAAACAGATAACAAACAGGGACTTGCGGTTGAGGAAGATATATAGGCTGGCAAACAGCTAGTAGGCAGTCAGATAGCTAGGTATAGCTACAAGTGGCAGATTCGAGTTAGCGGCAGCCACCAATCGATCTGTCCTCAAACTTTACGTGTGTCAAGGAATGTATGTAGCGACAGCGCAGAATCTCTCACAGTCTCTCCCTCCTTTCCAACAGTGTTCGAGACATCTCCGACAAGCAAAACGGAACTGAAAACTGTCCATTGCATCATCACAAAACTGAATCGCACTCCAGAAGTACCTACAAAATATCCACCCATGACGTACTGTCTGGGTTTGAAATACAAAATATCCACCCATGACGTACTGTCTGGGTGTTAAATGTCAAGTATCTATCTACAAACTTGTACAAAGTGTCTGCCTGACAGTCTGCTGTGTGCTGCTGTTACGCACACAGCAGACTGTCAGCGAGACACTTTGTAGATAAGATATTTGATATTTAACACCTAGACAGTACGTGATGTGTGGGTATTTTGTACGTAGTAGATGTTTATGTGTTATACATAAAGGGCAGGGTGATTGGTAGGCAGGTGGATGGGGTGGGCTGGTAGATGGGTATGTGTTCACGTAAGTAGGAAGTACGATCATCACATCTGGGCAAAAATAATACACTTCATCAAAACACTGTCTGTCTGTCTCTCTGTCTCTGTCTGTCTGTCTCTCTTTCTCTGTCTGTCTGTCTCTCTCTTTCTTTTTCTTCTTCTTCTTCTTCTTCTTCTCAAACCTTGTTGCTGTAGCGTTCCCCGGTTGAACACTCTATGAGGCACCCGGTATAACGCATCTGTACCCTGACAAATGCGTTGCATAGGTGAGAGGATTGCGTATGTGACAATTCTTTCTAGTACCCCCGCCACAGGGGCAGCCGCACACCGTCTTCGGAGAAACTATCTCCATTTCTGGAGGGTGGATACTGTCATGCAAGGAGCATATCATGGCTGAAGACGGTCCCCACGCAACTATGCGGCATGCGATATTTTAATGTAGCCTACCTAGGTGTTCTTGCCGGTGTCTGTGTGTTACATCTCAAGTAAAATGTTTCTATTTTCTGTTCACGAGACGCTTAATCACTTCCTACACTAGCTGGGGGAAAAAAAGGAAAAAGGAAGCTGGACGAACCAATAGCAAGGCATTGGGAAAGACAAAAGCTGTGTGGGGAAAAAAGAAGAAAAAAGGAAAATGAAGTTGAAAGAACCAATAAAGGCAGAAATTAGATTAGCAAGGCAATGGGAACTTGTAACGGCGGTCTGAAAGACAAGAGCAGTGTGGGGGAGAGAGAAAAAAAAGGAATAAAAATGAAGTTGAAAAAACAACAGTAAAGGCAGAAATGAGATTAGCAAGGCAATGGGAACTTGTAACGGTGGTCTAAAAGACAAGAGCTGTGTAGAAAAAGGAAAAGGAAAAAAAAAGAAAAGGGAAAATGAAGTTGAAAGAACCAATAAAAGCAGAAATGAGATTAGCAAGGCAAAGGAAACTTGTAACGGCGGTCTGAAAGACAAAAGCTGTGAGGGAAGATCAGGAAACCGAGTGATTCCCCAAGTGCCTCGCCAGCAGGCCAGGAAAGCCAGGTGAAGACGAGGTGCCGGATTGTAGACCCCGCAGCCAGTGTGGATGTTTTGTGGCAGCGGGAGGACAGGAGGTGGCGGGAGTGATTAGCGGTGATCACGGGGGAGCGCATACCGCGGCTGTCCAGGCCCCTGCCCTCCGCCACCCCCAGCGCGTGCTTGGCGTGCTCCGCTGGCGCTGTTAGCGACCCGCTGCGCTCTCTGGTGACACACGTCGCCGCCGTTGGGCCTGCTGGAACCGCTCCCCTCTTCCCCCCCCCCCCACTCCCTAACCCCCCCCCCCCCCACCCCACCCCCAGCCCCTGACCCTGTGTCTTAGGGTTCTCCTCCACGCTCCAGGGGAAGAAAGAGGGCGCTGTAGTCCGGGGATGACTTCTTCCTCTGTTTGCCTTATTGGTGGTGCCTTTGCTTTGTCATTTTTGATGAAGTCTCGATGTTGTTGTTGTTCTATGTTGAGGTCCTGTCCTGCATGCACACTCTAGAGAAAAGAAAAGAGGGTGCTCTAGTCCGGGGATGACTTCTTCCTCTGTTTGCCTTATTGGTGGTGCCTTTGCTTTGTCATCTTTGATGAAGTCTCGATGTTGTTGTTGTTCTGTGTTGGATCCCTGTCCTGCACACTAC
>JABMCL010003238.1:1050000-1052500 GCA_018857735.1 Alviniconcha marisindica | reverse complement strand
AGTTTTGAATTCCCCTTCTGCTCGGGGGGCCACAGTCCATCTAATTCGAGGGCTGACCGAGTGTGTGCTGCATTGTCGTGTGTCCAAACAATGGTGTGGCTGCCGATGCAGGGCATTTCCTGCACAGATGCTAATGTATTCGGATTCCAGCTTCTCGCGAATTTTATTTACAGCAAAGCTCTGAAAAAGCAGCATTTGTTTGGTCAGCTTAACCTTGTCTCGAGACTGTTCTTGGAGGGAAACTGCACCCAAAATGCAGAACTGTTGGCAGCAAAAGGGTGGAGAGAATCGACAGTACACGAGGACGTGGCTCTGTAACCATGGACCTATATATCCATGGCTCTAACCATGGACCTATATACGGGAATATAGGTCCATGGCTCTAACCCTTAGGATCAAGGTTCCAGGTGAGATAAAAAGATCAAGAGGTCTTAGAGGAGGGAGGTGGAGCTGGACCTTCAAGTTGGCCCAGAGGAGATCATGAGTAGGGGGGTGGAGCGCTGGGCTGCGAAAATTGGACTTCTTTCGCTTCGAGTTGTTCAAATTGTTCGTCAACAGCAGTGCAACGGACATTGTCTTTGTGATTCTGCCCAAGCACAGCAGTTGAAACAGCAATTGCGCAGTGCACAAGTCGCTGGGCAATGGCGAGGGGACACTTCCATTGTTCTGGCGGCGGTCTACGGTCTCTTCGGTCTCTTTCGCGGTCGAGCCTTCACTCTGTCTGTGTGACTGTGTTCCGCACAGCTGTTGAAAGAGCAAGCTGGGCGCGGAATACATTAGTTGCTTCGCACTGGTGAGGTCCCCATCTTCTTTGCATCTATTGTTCTGGTGGTGGCTGACGGTCTCTTCGGTCTTTACGGGTCGGAGCGAACAAGACAACAGCAACAACTGCATAACAACAACAACAACAACAAAACAACAACAAAAACACCCAACAACAACAAAATTTAAAAAAATCGAGAACACACACACACACACACACACGCACACAACACACACACACGCACGCACGCACGCACGCACATACACACACACGCGTGCCGCACACACAACCAACTTCACTTCTCAGCCTTGGTTGCACACGCCAAGCCTCGCTTACCGACACCCCGCCTCCCTCCAAGGTGAGAAGGATGTCGTAAACCAATTCTTGCAGTTTGCTTTGGCTGGACTTTGCAATGACCAGACTATGGATTTCCTTCAACACATTTAGCAGAAATAAAACTGCCGGTTCAGGATTATTGCCCCGGCAACGGAGTGCTTTGAACATTCTCAAAGCCCTTTCCAGTCCAATAGACTTTCTAGGAAGTCAAAGACGACTTTAAAAAGAAAGAAGAAAAAAAGAAAGAAAAAAAGTGGTAGAAACCTATTTAACGCCACGACTGTCTGACGCATTGCTTCGCGGCCGTTCAGCGGCTTTAACCGTCCGTACTGGCATCACCGCCCCTTGCTTCAATGGCTTTTTCTTCCCCTCTCCGGCTGGCCAGAAAGTTCTTCTGTTGGACGATGGCTGCTCAAAGTGCCGCAGACAGGGGGGTGAGAGGGGGAGGGGATGGGGGCAGGCTGGCCTTGAAGAAAGAAGAAAAGAAAAAAAAGAAGCGAGAACGAATATTAACGATAGTGCGGTTAAAACAGAAATGTGTTTTCAACAACAACAAAACAACAAAAACAACAAAACAAAAAACGACCAAAAAACAAACGCACAAAAAAGATATAAAACCATCTCTAACTGTAGTTGATGTCACCCCCCCCCACCCCCACCCCCCCATCTCCCACCTCCCACTACCCACCCCGCCTTTTCTCCAAGACGACTAGTCAGAAGTTGTAATCCTTTGAGAGTTTGGGGCCAGCTTTTTTCTTCTTCAAAGTTTTAGACAGGCTTGTTTGATTGGCAGTGTTGAAGCTGAAGAAATTGCCTGGGGATTTGGCGCTAAACCTCTTCAGTTAAAAGCCCGTTAGGGTGCATGCGGCATGGCCTTGGTGGAGTGGAACTCGGAGTGTCTTGAGCGGAAAGAGCAGCAGCAGTCCTTTGCTTGCGAGATGCAAAGTGCTTTGGAAGAGTCCGTCGTTAGTTGCCTTTTGTGCACTAGTTTTCATTTACCGCTTTGTCGGAACATTGGTTAACGAGATGAAAGGCACAAATGTTGCATGTGAAGTTCTGTGTGAACGTCTTTACTGATATAAAAGTGCGTTGTGTCACGTATAGAAGATAGACAGATAGACAGACACCCCCATACACCCACACCGGACGAAGTTGCAGAAGTTAACACACACACACACACACACACACACACACACACACACACACACACACACACACACACACACACACATACGCACACACACACACACACACACACACACCACACACACACACACACACACACACACACACACAGCACCACGGACGCACACACACACACACACACACACACACACACACACACACCACACACACACACACACACACACACCACACACCACACACACGTACGCACACACG
>JABMCL010003238.1:1045000-1047500 GCA_018857735.1 Alviniconcha marisindica | reverse complement strand
GACCGCAGCAGTGTCAGCGAGCTCGTCGCACGCTTGTCAGGGGTTTCGTTGAACTGGTAGCACACGGATACCCCAAGACGCTCCCAATTATCTTCAATCTGGAAAACAGATAGGCCTGCTGCCGGTTGCCTTCGCTGTTATTACATTCATCTGCTTTCCTCTTCAGTGTAAAATATTTTGAGCTGAATTACAAGGCCACCTGTGAACTGAATTTCACATTTGTCACACACGTGTGTCAGCTGGATTACGTTATAAAACACTTTCCGTTTTGGTTTCAAAGTATCGCAGAGAATAGCCATCGTCTTTGATAAGCAGGTCCTCTTTGGCCCGTTTACCTCACTGAGTGCTTGTAATTAATAAGGCGGCTAAGCGATAATGCCGTTATCCCGTAGCCACGAGCCAGAATCTCCAACACATTTCAAAAACAGAATTTGCGTTTGTAATTTGCGCGGTGAGTAGTGCGGGTTTACAAATTAAGCGTCCCCATGCTGAGAACCAAGAGGTATCAAAGTGTTGCTCTTTCTAAGCCGAGGGTCGGCCAGACCACTTTGCACGCTGCGGCTGTTGCATGCCAGGAAGTCTGCTTTTTTGCTTGCCGTGTTCATTCAGCTTCATTCTTTCCTAATAGTGAACGGTGGATCAGACTCTGACTTGTGGTTAGATCAGTTGTGCTTCGGCCACTGATAGGACCTTGGTAACTGACCGGGTGTTGGTTGACATGTCAAGTCACTAACCGCTTGTTCTTGAATGCTTGAACATTGTGTTTATTCCGTTAAACACAGCGACCAAAGACTTTGGTAAAATGCATGGTAAAATTGTAAGTAAGTAAGTAAGTAAATTGGTGTTTTACGCCCAGTCAACCAGTGCGATTGTATCAGGGAGATAAAAAGGTAAAATAATAATAATAATAATAAGTCTCCATCACTACACACAAAATGTGAATCTGGAGCAGAGCGGACGTTTTTCTGGTTCACAGCTCAAATAGATCATAACGATACCCTTGAACAAGGTTTTTCTGGTCGTCACGGCTTCTTGAGGCCATTTCCTTTCGACGAGCATCCGCGATGCCGTCTATTCCAGTCCTGTCTGGCTGTGCAGCTGGAAGTATGCAGCAGAAACGGACGAAGGACCTTTGGTGTGACCTGCTGCGTGGTCTTCAGCCAGTCAGTCATTTAGTCAGGCAACGTCCATCCTTTACTTCTCTGACGGCTGACAAGACAGCAGAGACACCGGCCGTAGCACCGGTCACCTCTCCTGCTCTTCTTCCCTCTCAGGCTGTGGCCTGCTTGTGTCGGCGTAATGCACAAAACACCTGCACGTCACACTCGTTGCCTGCTCTGCCGCGTTCCCGGGTTCCTGTGGCGGGGTGCGGCGGGTGTAAACCTTAACTCTAATTTCGTCCCAGCGTTGCTTTACGTCCACACAAACTACCAGGCTTATTAGGGACGGGGGGGCCCAGGACGGCCACCTCAACTTTCACAACGCTCCTGTGCTCTGGGCTCCATCCAGCATTGTGTTTTTGTACTCTGTCGTCACAGTCTGGCTCTGTTGAACTCGTCACGCGAACGTCGTGCACGAGAAACACGTGAAAAGTGTGTGTGTGTGTGGGGGGGGGTGGGGGGGAACTCAGTCTTCTACGCCTAAAACTGAGAACAGTCTGATGAAAGTTGTGTTTGTTGGGTTTTGTTGTTGTTTAAGCGCATGAGAGATGAGCAGGCGGATATAGATGTATACACCTGGGATTAAAATAATCGAAGTGCCCCACACTGGCTGAAACCTCAAAGCTGTCAAGTGTTCTCAGTTTTAAGACTGTAGCAGATTAGAATGCGTGTTTTGCTCACAGGGGGGGAGGTTTATTTATTATATTAGAAGGCTTATGTTTTTGAATGCTACCTGTGATTTTAGTGTATATTAGTTTTTATTAATGTGAGTGTATGTGTTTATTTGATAGTGTTGACCTGAATGAGCCGTTGGTGTGTATGAATGACTGGGTGAAACTTTTACTACAGTATGCGTATATGTAGGCCTACGTATTGTGTTGTAATTTTTATATGCGGTCGAAAGGCAAATTTCTATGCTATTCATAGAAAATACAGATTCTGTCTTTCTCAACTGTCTCCCCATTCATGCCATTTTATTTTCCCCTTTGGTCTCTCCAACGTAAAGTGATGCTTGACAGGAACGATGCTTCACTCTGATATGACTTTCGCAACTGACTGGGCGTGAACTATCAGGAATCAATCAACCGCATGTTAGCGTATGTTCGGTATGGTTGTTGTTGTTGGTCGCATTTATATGGCTCTATTCTCCTCTCTCGAGCAGACTCACTGTGCTCTTGTTGTATGCGATTCTGAATCTTCGTCTTTCATGGTGCGTTACGTCCACAGAAACCGTATGGTTTATTAGGGACGGAGGAAGAATGGGATATGGAATGAGAGTCCAGGCCCCCTCCCTGTTCACACAGCTCCTGAGCTCTGCGATTCTGGATGAGTGACTGTAT
>JABMCL010003238.1:1037500-1040000 GCA_018857735.1 Alviniconcha marisindica | reverse complement strand
AGACACTGCTATGTGTTATTTGAAGACGTGTGTTTTGGGTTGATTTGACGTTCACGCTTGGCTAGGCGTTAAATGGTAAGGATATGTCTATCTCCGGTGGCCACACCATCCAAGCTACTTTTGGGTTGGTTAAAAATTGTTTAACGCCGAGTTGTCTTCGGAGAGGTACTGGAGGTGACCGAGATCCCAGGAGGCGGGGGAAGAGGGAGACTATAGCTAACGCTACATTGTCACCACCAGAATGATTCTGCATTAAGATGGGCCGCGATGAGAGCCATTTTAATGTTTCATTAACTTTTGAGGGGTAAAGTCACAAAAACAAGTGTCCACACACAAACCACAATTTTTAAAGAGGAAGGAGAGCGGAAACGGAATCGAACCGAGGTCCTTCTGCTTACCAGCCTAACGCCTTACCGCTAGGCCAGACCGGCTGACGTCCCCATGCAGGGGAATACAACTGAGTATTTACAAGGCAGCTTAAGGCCTCTCTGCACACGGTGCTATTCCATTGTGAGGGTCACCGGTCCAGCAACATCACGACGCCCCCTTGGACCAAATAAATTTAAACATGTGTGTTGCCGTAATGTTTCACGCCACAGCATTCAAAAACCATTGGAAATCCTTCCTCCAACCATAACCATAATTGGAAAACCGTCAGTTTTCCATTGGTGCTCAAATGGCTATACGTTTGTAAAGACAACTCAAAATATATCTTTTATAACCGCGCTCAAATACAGCCAAAATCGTTTGAATCGAGATGAAACTCTTCTTCTTTTTTCTTCTTCTTTTTCTTCATCCGTGGCAGACACACCTCATGTTTACATGCTTGTTTGCACGCTGTGCTGATCATACAGTCTTATTAGCACTCAAACCTCTCGGAGGGCGCTGACAGCGTCGGTGGACAGTTGCGCGGAGATAAAAAGGGCCCCTCAGTTCAGTGGCGTAACCAATTCTGGCAGAGTTTGGAGGAAGGTGTCGGAAAGCAGTGTTCGAAATCACACTCCGAAGGATGTCGTAAACCAGTGCTTAGAGTTTGGCTCGAAGTGTGTGTGTGGTATGTCGTAAACCGATGCCTGGAGTTAGAACCTCTCACTCGACCCAGTTAGTGTTGAGGAGGCCGTCCGTAGCCGTAGGCCGTCACTGAGGACTGACCTTATGGTCTGCGTGTGTCACGTGCACCTTCACCGGAGTCGTCTGTCAGCAAGGCATATATATATATTGAGACTTTCACATATATAATATATAATCTCCTCTCCCTCCCACCCCCATACCCCCCCCCCCCTCCCGCCCACACACACACACACTTCTCTCCGTCCCTAATAAGCCTTATGGTTTCTGTGGACGTTAAGCATCATGTTTACTTACCTTTACATGCAGAAACATACCCCTGTCAGTTACTCCTGGGTGATAGATTCCTGTCTCAACTAGCTCCAGAAGAAGAAGAAAAAGAACAACAAAAAACCTGGCTGGACTATAAAACAAAAAAAGAAGAAACCGTTTCATTTGGACCCCAAACGAGAAGCGGCCTATCAGGAGGCCAGCAGAGGCCATAAAGGCCACATCAGACTTATCAGCAGTTGGCAATGAACATTTGTGATAGCGAGAGCCTCACGCGCACTCTGTGTGCTAGTCCCTGGACCCTGCGATAAAGGCGCCTCTTTCCTCGTCGTCTCTGTTCTTCGCGGAAGGCCCACACGTATCTTTGTGCAACTGTTTCGATGTAGCAGAACGCACTATATATGCAGACTGGAGTTTGCTTGGTGTACGGCACATCGTTGTTGTTCTGGCGCATCGTTGGCGTTCTGAAATATCCGCCGTTCCATCGAACATGATTATGATGTCTGCAAGAACATGTAGTGTCCACAAAGCAAAAAGAAAACAACAAAACAAAGAAGAAGAAGAGAGAAGAAGAAGAAGAAGAAGAAGAAGAAGAAGAAGAAGAAGAAGAAGAAGAAAGAAGAAGAAGATGAAGAAAAGAAAAGGCCTTGTTCTGTCGCTGCTACTGCTCCTGGCGTTTTCGTGTGCGTGGTGAGGTGATCGTGTGCGTGGTGTGGTGAGCGTGTGCGTGATGTGGTGCGATTGTGCGTAGTGTGGTGAGCTTGTGCTTTGTGTGGTGTGGTGAACGTGTGCTTGGTGTGGTGTGGTGAACGTGTACGTGGTGAGGTGAGCGTGTGCGTCGTGTGGTGAGCGTGTGTGTGTGTGTGTGTGTGTGTG
The DNA here is from genome assembly GCA_018857735.1 of Alviniconcha marisindica. Lineage (NCBI taxonomy): Eukaryota > Metazoa > Mollusca > Gastropoda > Provannidae > Alviniconcha > Alviniconcha marisindica. Next base: position 1,037,786 of record JABMCL010003238.1, on the reverse strand, counting down.
TGTGTGTGTGTGTGTGTGTTGTGGTGTGTGTGTGTGTGTGTGTGCTGGTGTGGTGAGCGTGTGCGTGGTGAGGTGAGCGTGTGCGTGGTGAGGTGAGCGTGTGTGTGCGTGAGGTGAGCGTGTGTGTGTGTGTGTGTGTGTGTGTGTGTGTGTGTGTGTGTGTGTGTGTGTACGCGCGCGCGCGCGAGCGTGCGAAGTGTGAGTTTGCGTAAAACTCTCCAGTTTTGTTTCAAAGAGGTCAGATTGCAGGCTTATTATGCTTCGTACCTACCCGGCATATGACGAC
>JABMCL010003238.1:1030000-1035000 GCA_018857735.1 Alviniconcha marisindica | reverse complement strand
AATCAACGGCAAGTTCAGTCACAAAATTGTTACTGCGGATCATGTTCGTTTAACCTGCTCCAAGCACTCGAGAAGTTTGGCCTGCGAAGGAGAGTTCCTTTAACGATTTCTGGAACTGGAAAGGCAACGTTGGGGGAACTTCCGAGAGACGGGATGGAGCGCATACGGGCTTTTCCAAGCGCAGAGATACCATCTTGAACTGAACTGAAAAAGACTCGCAATTACGTAAGATAGGCGGGTGATGGACGAATATGCTGGATTAGACAAAGGGTGGATTTACCTAACAGCAATTGCAAGTGCAAGTATGTGTCAGTGTGTATGTGTGTGTGTGTGTGTGTGTGTGTGTGTGTGTGTGTGTGTGTGTGTGGGTGTGTGTGGGGTGTTGTGTGTGTGCGAGCGTGCGTGCGTGCGTGCGTGTGTGCGTGCGTGTGGGCGTGCGTGCGTGTGTGGTGTGTGTGTGTGTGTGTGTGTGTGTGATGGAAGGCAGGGGTGGAGAGAACTGAAGCTGTACTGCCCAGTTGCACACCAACCAAGGCAAGCCTGCATCCCGTTGTGATGGTCACGAAGATATAACCGCCTCTGTTTCAGTTAGCAGCGTGATGGTTGTTCTGATTCTAACGGAGGATAGATAGCCTGCTTGCGGAGGGCAGAGGGAAGTCTGTTGTCCATCACACCACGTGCACATTGACCACACGACTGGTCAGTCTCACCGTTCGTCAGCTAATGGGCTTTTTTGTCTGCTTGCTTTTCTGATTGTCTGTTGATTGTGTTGTACCTGACCGTGACTTTTTCTATGCAGTCAGGCCGCTGGGCATTCTTGGCGTAGGTCTCTTCTTCTTTGTTGTTGTTGTGGTGTGTGTGTGTGTGTGTGTGTGTGTGTGTGTGTGTGTGTGTGTGTGTGTGTGTGTGTGTGTGTGTGTGTGTGTGTGTGTGTGTTGTTACTACACGACTTCTGGAAATGCTAGTCTTCCCTTTTATTCTTCCGCAAGTACAGCTGTACACATGCCACGCCGTGTGGTTTAGTGGTTGAGTGCCAAATATAATGTATATTATTATAGAGAACTAGCAAAACACCCTCTTCGGCCAGCTGTTCCACAGGAGTGGAAGCACTGAAGCTATTTTGGATGATGTTGGTGTTGACACAGAGAAAAAAGAAAAAGGTTGCACATTTTCGATGATGTTGGTGTTGCTACAGGTGAATGTAATTTTTTTGCCAAAAAAGAGAGAGAGAGCGGGGAGAAAAAAGAAAGAGAGAAGAAGGGAAGGGGGGGGAGAATGGGGAGGGGGGAGGGGATGGAGGATCTATTGAGAAAAAAGAAAAAGGACGCACATTTTAGACGACGTTGTGCTACTGCAGATGAATAGAATTTTTGTTTTTAAAGGGAGAAAAGAAAAGAGAGAGAGAGAGAGAGGGGAGAGAGAGAGAGAGAGAGAGAAGGAGAGAGAGAGAGAGAGAGAGAAGTGGGGTGGGGAACACAAAAGGTTTAACCGGGTTGTAGGTAGGGGGGTAGCACCACGGGTCTACCTGATAAAACGTGGATGCAGTTAAGTTTACATCACCCTCCCTTTATTTCACAGAGCGACTCGTTCGCTCCAACAACCTCTAGCGTTATTGTGTTATTTGGCGAAAGAGGTGTTACCAGTACCGTAGGTACACAGTACCCTCGTGACTCAAGTAATCTTCACGCCGGCCATGCTTCAGTCTCTAGCGTTATCTCTAGCGTTATTGTGTTATTTGGCGAAAGAGGTGTTACCAGTACCGTAGGTACACAGTACCCTCGTGACTCAAGTAATCTTCACACCGGCCATGCTTCAGTCTCTAGCGCTATCTCTAGCGTTATTGTGTTATTTGGCGAAAGAGGTGTTACCAGTACCGTAGGTACACAGTGCCCTCGTGACTCAAGTAATCTACACACCGGCCATGCTTCAGTCTCTAGCGTTATTGTGTTATTTGGCGAAATAGGTATTACCATTACCATAGGTACACAGTAAGCACCCTCGTGACTCAAGGAATCTTCACACCATGCTTCAGTCTCTAGCGTTATCTCTAGCGTTATTATGTTATTTGGCGAAAGAGGCGTTACCAGTACCATCCATAGGTACACAGTAAGCACCCTCGTGACTCAAGGAATCTTCACCCCATGCTTCAACTCAGTAAGTTTAGTGGGTCGAGCACCCAATTATTAATGACTTTGACCCTTGACAGACAAACAGAAACTCTTCCTTAGTTATGAGAAGAGGTTTAAATCTAAACAGGGCTGTCTGATGAGCATATGTCGCAAGCGCCCATACAGGACCCGGAGAGGAAGTGGGCTAATTCCTGACTGTTGCTGCAAGAGCTCGAGAATCTATTTCACTGTCTTATCATGAACCGTATTTATATCCCGCAACATATATTTCATATGCTTTTAGTCAAAATACAAATTGCAAGGCCACGCAGCTGTTGTTTATGTAGACGCACCAGACGCTCATCACAAGCAGTCGTAGAGTAAGTAAACATGGTGCTTAACGTCCACAGAAACCATAAGGCTTATTAGGGACGGGGAGAACTGGGAGAGGGGTATGGGGATATGGAGGTGGGGGAAGAGGGAGATTATATACCTATCGCTACACTGTCACTACCAGAATGACTCCTGCATTAAGATGGGCAACGATGAGGGCCATTTTAATGTTTCATTAATTGTGAGGGACAACTGAAGTCACAGGACAGTGTCCACAAACCACACACCTTTTTGAACAGAAAGGAGAGCCGAAGCGGGATCGAGCCGGGGCCCATCTGCTTACCAGCCTAACGCCTTACGGCTTGGCTAAACTGGCTCACAAAAGCAGTCGAGTAGAGCAGATGCATATATATCTATCTATATATACTAGCAGATCATCTGAACCACGTCGCGTGTAACCCCCACCTGCCCTCCCGCCCTCCTCCCATGCATGCATGCCCCCCAGCAAAGGGGCGGGGTACTAATCAGGGGTGTAGTCTATAACGGCACCCACCAAGACACCGTCCAGATGGCAGACCTTCAGGTGGCAGAGGTCAGACGGGCAACGGCGAGGCAGCGCGAGCTACTGTGTGTGTGTGTGTGTGTGTGTGTGTGTGTGTGTGTGTGTGTGTGTGTGTGTGTGTGTGTGTGTGTGGTGTGTGTGTGTGTGTGTGTGTGCGTGTGTGTGTGTGTGTGTGTGTGTGGTGGTGTGTGGTGTATGTGTGTGTGTGTGTGTGTGTGTGTGTGTGTGTGTGTGTAGTGTGGTGTGTGGTGTGTGTTGTGTGTGTGTGTGTGTGTGTGTGTGGTATGTGGTGTGTGTGTGTGTGTGTGTGTGTGGTGTGTGTGTGTGTGTGGTGGTGTGTGTGTGTGTGTGTGTGTGTGTGTGTGTGGTGTGTGTGTGTGGTGAGAGAGAGAGAGAGAGAGAGAGAGAGAAGAGAGAGAGAGAGAGAGAGAGAGAGAGAGAGAAGTGTGTGTGTGTGTGTGTGTGTGTGGTGTGTGTGTGTGTGTGTGTGTGTGTGGTGAGGAGATGAGGAGGGAGAGAAGAGAGGAGAGAGAGAGAGAGAGAGAGAGAGAGAGAGAGAGCGGTGTGTGTGTGTGTGTGTGTGTATGTGTGTGTGTGTGTGTTGTGTGGTGTGAGGTAGGGAGAGAGAGAGAGAGAGAGAGAGAGAGAGAGAGAGAGAGAGAGAGAGAGAGAGAGAGAGAGACGTGTGTGTGTGTGTATGTGTGTGTGGTGTGTGTGGTGTGTGTGTGTGTGTGTGTGTGTGTGTGTGTGTGTGTGTGTGTGTGTGTGTGGAGAGAGAGAGAGAGAGAGAGAGAGAGAGAGAGAGAGAGAGAGAGAGAGAGGGTCATAAAAAAGGAGTGGGCGGACAAAATAAGCACAAAGTAAAATCAACTTAAGCACTTCTTTATGCCATTTAAAGGGAAACTCGGGTGCCACATATAGATAACAAACACACAAACACAACTTGAAATGTACACGTAAAAAGGATTCGGAGTTTAAGACTGCGTAACAGCAAGATTGATACCAGAAGCATTATTAAATAGAACAGGTATTGCTTATAGAACTGCGATGTAAAACAAACAGTATCACACACACATTACTATGGCTGAGTGGAACCCGCTCGTCGTGCCCTTAGTAGAGTAGTTTTTGTCTTTGCCTCCTGCAGTGGGTTTCTGCAGACGCAGAAATTAAGGTCCCCTCTGTTGAAAACCCAGAGCTGACAGTTATTGTCTCTGATAAAGGTCAGAATATAGCCACGCATGCTTCTCCCACTGAAATAACTGTCTTCCTGGTCCTGATTTCTATTTTCCCGGTCCATTCACATCCCTTTCATTTTCTCCAAATCCTCTCCCTGCACTATAATTGCTTACCGCCTTTTTGAAGGGTCTTTACCTCCTTATCTTTCTTCATCTCTCTGCACTTATGAACCGTCTCGCTCTCTCCGGTCTTCTAATGAAAAGCTGCTAAAAATTCCAAAGCGAAAGCTCAAATCATTTGGACAACGTTCTTTCAGTTTCATGGCACCATCTCTCTGGAATTCTCTGCCGGCCACTCTAAGAAATGTACCAACACTGTCTCAATTCAGTTCGCAGCTAAAACCTTCTTGTTTGCCCAGGCCTTCCTGTAGAATCTGAAGAAATCTGTGTCTGTGTGTGGCAGTTGAATGTAGATGGATGCATATGGATAGGGAGAGGGGGAAGGGAAGCGGGGGAGGAGAGAGCATGAGAGATCTAGGCAAGAGAAGGAGGCACGGGTTGGGTGGGTGATAAGACAAATTCAAATTGGTGTTGTTTGAGATCATTAAGTTAAAATTTTGTTAATTGTTGTATAAGTGGACGAGCTGAGACTGGTGTGCGCATGTCCTTGTGTGTGTGTGTGTGTGTGTGTGTGTGTGTGTGTGTGTGTGTGTGTGTGTGTGGTGTGTGTGTGTGTGTGTGTGTGTGTGTGTGTGTGTGTGTGTGTGTGTGTGTGTGTGTGTGTGTTGTTGTTGTTGTTGTTTTTGTTGTTGTTGTGTGTGT
>JABMCL010003238.1:1017500-1025000 GCA_018857735.1 Alviniconcha marisindica | reverse complement strand
TGCGCTGAGCCAGTTTCACATCGTACGGCTATGCTGGTACGTGATCCGTTTAAGGTCAGGTTCGGACGGTCTTCCTCAACCATACGGCCGAAACGACTCGTGAATCAGCGCCTTAACTATTGAGTAGCGGCAATACGTTGAATACGTTGACCTTCCCACCGACCGTGTATCAGCGCCTTAAGCCACAGCAGTACAGCGGGGATCCTGAAACCGACACTGGATACCCTGTTGCTCTGGCCTCTGAAAAAGTGACAAGACAAACTCCAAACTCCAAGACTAAGAGAGCTCAGGAGCTGTGTGAGAGTCGAGGTGGCCGTCCTGGGCTCCAGTCCCTAATAAGCCTACGGTTTCTGTGGACGTAAACCAACACTGAACCAACCACCTCCACGCGTCGGCTTACGACATCCTTCCTCCAACCAAGCCATAGTTGGTTACGCCATAGTTCTCTGAAAACTGAGTTTTTCGCTGGTGTTCGAATGGCAGTAAGTTTGTAACCACACAGCACACAGACAAATCAAATTATGTCAGGTTGCGTTTCCCTTATAACCGCTCACAATGCTCACGCCAGCACAAATCGTTCGAATCGAGACGGAACTAATTTTTGTTCTTACCCACGGCAGAGGGACTCCACTCTGTTAACGTGCGTCCTTAGACGCTATAGGCCTATTGTCTCCACAATCTTAGTACTCAAACATTTCGCATATTTTGCGGAGTGCGCTGACTGGTTGAGACTTATTGGTCCGAATTCGGTAGAAAGAAGCGCGGAGATAAGCGTGAGACCTATAGGTCCGAATTCGGTAAAATGATGCGAGGAGATAAGCGTGAGACCTATGGGTCAGAATTCGGTAGAAAGATGCGCGAAGATAAGCGTGAGACCTATGGGTCCGAATTCGGTAGAAAGATGCCAGGAGATAAGCAGCGTAGCCAATTACGACAGAGAGAGTTCGACGGAAGGGTGCCGGAAAGCGAGGCTTGGAGGGTGGGGACAAGCTGGTTCAGTGGGAAAACAGAGACGCACACTAGGCTGCAGTGTGTAATTATAGGTCCATGGCTGCAGCTGTTCTGCAGAACCGGGTGGAGCGATGATGATCTGCCAGCCCAGTCACGTGCACGATACTGACTGTGATTCCAGTTGGCTGGCTGCTTGTCGACCGCATTCCACTCGGACTGGCAGGCGACGGAAAATTCCAGACGTTAAAGATGTATAAAAATTGGCTGATGTCACACTGTGATACTGGGGGGGTGGGGGTGAGGGGGGGGTGGGGGGGGGAGGGGAATGGCGCAGTTTGACGGCTTGTCAGTGGTGACAATAGAGATGACTGAAGAGTGACTGGCCGCCATGTGTCGCTTACAAGCTTAAAATAAAAAAATAAAAAATAAATATAAAGTCAAAAACACCGTTTTGTGTCTGCATGCAAATGAGACTTGAATCATCACGCATTACATCAATCAACACAAGTCAGTCAAACACGGCCGCCAGACAGAAAGCTTGCGTGACCGTAACTATGGGAGGCGGGAATGAACTGAATGCAGCAGAAGAAGAAGCTTTGTTACTGAAAGACAGGGGCAGCATGCTGAATAATTCAGTTACTGTTGTTTGACTTAACTAGAACGCTATATACACAGTCTTACGAAGATCTCAGCACACTTTCTGACACCAATGAAGACATCCAGCAGCACTATTCTTTGTAAGTGACATCTCTAACTAATAAACCCAAGCAAGATCCAAACACATAAACGGTAAAAAAACAAAAACAAAAAAACCAATCAAAAACAAACAAAAAACGCTAATGTATTATGACAACACAAAACGTGTGCGAATTTTCGGGGTAGGTCCCTTCCTCAAAGCGACAAAACATCAGTTTATAAAGTCGCAAATGTTTTGTATTTTCATATTGAATTAGCGTTCTTTTTAACCGATTATATCAACACACAAGGGAGCTGATTAGCTCTCGAAATACGTAACACAAGAACGCAAGGGAGTTAATTAGCGCTCGAAATACATAACACAAGTACAACAACAAAGACGCCTACGGTCACTCTCACCTGGCATGCGTGTAAATACAAGGTACGGTACATAAACTCCACCAGAGGTGCATCCTCTTATTATATATTTGTATCTTGTTTTATTATTATTTGTTAAACCGATTATATGTTTAGATCTTGTTTTAGAATGCTACCAGTCGTCCTTGTTTAAATTTTCTTCTTCTAACAATCCACAACCCGGACGGACAAAGTTCACGCGTATTTAAGGCAGAAATTATAAATACATTTATAATCTTTGCTTAAGGTACTGAGGGAATCCGAAGACTTCGTCTGCTGGCGTGACTGAGGATTCAAAACAGCAGAGAACAGAACTGCATAATTATTATGAAACAATACTATATAGATGGATGGATCGTCACGCCATTCAAAACACGAATTCGTTCAAAGATACACTTTTTGTGAAGTTTTTACTTATTCATTTACTTTCCTTGCTTTGATTTTCTATATGTACATAATCATGTTCAGTAGAATGCCTTTTGGGTGGGGTAGAATCTCTTTTATCGTTCAGATAATTTCGGGCAGCCTTACGTAGGAACGTAGAACTGCTGTATACTACGATGTTTTCGTGCTTTACGTAACCCGATGTAATGGGAGATGTTTGTTCAGTTTGGCAGGAGCAGGTCGGTGCAGGTCAGAGTCGGCAGATCCCCACCCCCCTCCCCTCCATGTAGTGTGTGTGCGTGTGTGTGTGGGGGGGGGGGAGGAGGGGGTGTGTGCAGTGGGCAAAACTCTGTGTGTGTGTGTGAGCATCACTGTGTATGTGTTTATGAGCATGTAAGTAGCGTGCGTGCGTGCGTGCGTGCGTGCGTGCGTGCGTGCGTGTGTGTGTGTGTGTGTGTGTGTGTGTGTGTGTGTGTGTTGTGTGTGTGTGTGTGTGTGTGTTGTTGTTGTTGTTGTTGTGTGTGTGTGTGTGTGTGTGTGTGTGTGTGTGTGTGTGTGTGTGTGTGTGTATGTGTTGTGTGTGTGTGTGTGTGTGTGTGTGTGTGTGTGTGTTTTGTGTGTGTGTGATCAGTGTGTGTGTGTGTGTGTGCATCATTGTGTGTGTGTGTGTGCGCAGTGTGGTGCGTGTGTGCGTGGTGGTGCGTGCGTGTGTGTGTGTGTGTGTGTGTGTGTGTGTGTGTGTGTGTGTGTGTGTGTGTGTGTGTGTGTGTGTTGTGTGTGTGCGGTTGCCTTCTCTCACTCCTTCCAGAGCTATTCCGGCGCTTGTGGCAATGCAATAGCCCTGTCTTTTCCCCGAGTGCATGATGGGGGAGTTCTCACCGTTCTACTTCCAAAAGCCCTTTGGGGCTTTTAGAACTCCTTTGAACCCCAAAATAATGTCATTATTCCCCTGCATAATGAGGAGATTTAAAATTTATTGGCAAGGCCCGTAGGCTCGGTTTGAACAAGAATGTATATCATAATAATGATAATTGTTATGGCGCCCATCTCGTGACCCTGCTTCTCTCTCTCTCTCTCTCTCTCTCTCTCTCTCTCTCTCTCTCTCTCTCTCTCTCTCTCTCTCTCTCTCCTCTCTCTCTCTCTCTCTCTCTCTCTCTCCTCTTCCTCCTCTCTCTCTTTCCCCCTCCCTCCTTCTCTCTCTCTCTGTCTGTCTCTCTCTCTCTCTCACTCCCCCCCCCACACACACACACTACAAATACACGCATTACTGGGGGTGGGTTAGCAGAATGAGAAGATAGAAAACGACACATCAGTATCATGCAGAAGAGAAGAGGCGGGTTTTCAGATTTGACTTAAGAGAGTGAAGACGAATGCCTGAATATTATTGTTAGAACGACGGCGGCCAGGGTACGCAGCTTACGTTTTCAGTTGAAGCGTAAATACAAGACACTTTTTGTTCCTGATACCTTGGGTGCTTACATTTCTCACGACACTGAGTGGAATCTCTCTTCACGTTATTGTCTGGCCTCTGTCGGCCTGACTGTGTCTGTCTGCTTGTCTGTCTGTCTGCCTGTCTCTCTCTATCTACATCCCCCTCCCCCCACCCCCCATCACCTCCGCTTCGGGACAAGGCGGATGCAAAAACGCGACCCATTGGTTGAGCAACCAGAGTGACCCAAGGTTCCCTCAGCCAGTAGATCCGACCATTGAGCGTACGCACTGTGATCAGAACATAGCCTACGTCGCATGCATGCCAGGAATATTACCTTTCTATAATTATTATGTTTTTATTTACTGCCCACCCACCCACCTACCCCCCACCCCCCACCCCCAGATCCACTTCCTCTTCAGACATAATGCGTCGAATGTTATGAACGGTGAATCTGAAGTTTACTCGCGATTGATAAGTTTAGTTTCGCACAGATAATATTTTCGCGGTTGACTGGGCGTTAAACATTAAGTAATTCGCTCTCTCTCTGTCTGTCTGTCTGTCTGTCTCGCTCTCTCTCTCTCTCCCCCTCTCTCTCTCTCTCCGTCGCTCTGTCTGTCTGTCTGTCTGTCTGTCTGTAGTTCTCTCTCTCTTTCCATCCATACCTCCCTCCGCCCCCCTCTCACTCTGTCCTTCCCCTCCCTCCTTTTCTTCCCCCTTCTCTTCCTACTCTCTCTGTCTACCCCCTCCCTTCCTTCCACCTTTTGTTTTCCCCTCTCTCTCTCTGCACCCCCCCCCGCCCCCCCCCACTCCCCCCATTCCCCCCCCCACCCCTTCAGCTATCCCCTCCCTTCCCCCTCTCCTCGCCCTCCTCCCCCACCTCCTCTTACTCTCTGTCTCTGTCGGTCACGGTCTCTGTCTCTCTGTTTATCCCTTCCCCTCTCCCCCCCTCCCAACCCCGCTCTCCGTCCCTCTCCCTGTCTCTCTCTCTCTGGCGTGTTTACCTGATATGCAATCAGTCACCTGCCGCGTTCTTGGTAAGACAAGTTATTGCTATTCCCACGACCCGCCATCACACACACACGGGAACGGCGATTTGCTGCACGTCGTACTGAGATAATGATATAAAATATTACTGTGCATCAACAGCTTACTGTGGAAAAGAGCCAGTTAACGCAAAACTCGCACAAAGAGAATTTGCCAAATGGCTAATGCACAAAAACACTGTACAAACTAATCAACAATTACCCCCCCCCCCCCCGAACCCACCCCCAAAAGCCTCTCTCTGTCTCTCTGTCTCTGTCTCTCTGTCTCTGTCTCTGTCTGTCTCTGTCTCTGTCTCTCTGTCTCTCTCTCTCTCTCTTATCGCCCTGACATAACCGCACTGGTTGACTGGGCGTAAAACACCAATTTACTCTCTCTCTCTCTCTCTCTCTCTCTCTCTCTCTCTCTCTCTCTCTCTCTCTCTCTCTCTCTCTCTCTCTCTCTCTCTCTGCCCAGCCCACCTCCAACAGTTCTCTGTCTGTCTGTCTGTCTCTGTCTCTGTCTCTCTCTTTCTCTTTCTCTCTGTGTGCGCGCGCGCGTAAGTTTTATCCATTCAAGGAGTTCTACGCAAGTTATGACCTTAAGCACTCAACTTGATATAGTTATTCACCTATATGCAAATAAATCGGCTTGTTCTTTTCTTTTTCTTTACATTACTAGATGTACAATAACCCGCTCTAAATTCATTAACTCCCCCCCAGCCCCCGACTCCTCTGATACACAACAACAACACTGTGACAATGACAACAGGTAGGTAGGTAAGTTGGTGTTTTACGCCCAGTCAAACACCAACTTACCTACAACAACAACAACAAAACGGGATAAAGCGTGAACAAGAGTTGTAAACAGTTAAAAACTGGCTTCGTTTTCGCCAGCCTGATTATCACAGTAAAACAACAACAGGAATACAAATGACACGCTTCATGAACTCTTTCAGACAGAGGATTCCGCCGAAACTCAAAACACTCGCGTCAAAAGCATAGGGCACACACACTCATTCCACCGGAGAGTGAGAAGAAGAAGAAGAAGAGCTATAGCCTACAAACATTGCCAGAGTTCGGTGGAGGGCGCAGCAGGCAACATTGTGGCCTGATGCTACAAGGAGCGAGGTTAGAATTCGAGTAGTGACACACTTGTGTTTTTGCACAGCTGTTAGGCTGCAGTGCGCGTTGCACGTGTAGCATTGTGTTTGGCTGTTCTGTGCAAGCAGGCAAAACGATTAGAGGATTCTGCAGGGTTGTAGCTGCATTTCATATTGTGGTAGAAACTGACTGGGACAATCTGTTTTCCTCTCTCTCTCTCTCTCTCTCTCTCTCTCTCTCTCTCTCTCTCTCTCTCTCTCTCTCTCTCTCTCTCTCTCTCTCTCGCGCGCGCGCGCGCGCGCGCGCACACACACACACACACACGCGCGACACGCACGCGCGACACGCACGCGCGACACGCACGGACACACGCACGGAACACACACGCGAGCGCACTATATATATATATATATATATATATATATATATATATAGTGTGGGGCGACGTCATGGCTGTTCAGGTAGATGTGGGAGGAATACAATACTACGTTTCAACATTATGTTTTTGTTTCATGTATACATTTTGTTTTTTTCGATTGTTGATCTTGCTCACTGTTTTCTGTGAGATATAGAAATGAACACTATTATTATCGACTATTTTACATGCACAAACACATCACTAGAAACTGAGCAATCCAGCCTAGAAAACACACACACACACACACACACGCACGCACGCACGCACGCACGCACGCACGCACGCACGCACGCACGCACGCACGCGCGCGCGCGCGCACAAACAAACAAACAGATCGCTACTTTTCACCACTTGTTTATTATTCATTTATGTAGGACAGTCTAATCAGCTCGCAGTAGAAACAATGATCAATGTTCAATGTTTTTTGACAGACTACTAACGATTAAATGACAATCGCATATGGTTTTACTTGATGGCAGTGTCGTAGCTAGTGGGTAAACACACCCTAGGTTGATACAGGCTACGCCCATGTTGATACAGGCTACGCCCATGTTATTTATTGGAATATTTGTTGGAATATTAACAGTTTTCGATTGTTTGCACTGAAATCGAAAACTTCGTGAAATACACATAAACACACAAAACGCATCCACGAGCCCTGTGGAGGTACGGTAATAGCATAACATTTTGTAGAAAGCAAAACGAAACCACAACAAAAACAAAATCACAACAAAAACAAAGCAACAACCACGACAACAAAACAAGCACACACACACAAAACAAACAAAGAACAACAACAAAAACAAAACAAACAAAGAACAACAACAAAAACAAAACAAACAAAGAACAACAACAAACAAAAACAGAAGCACGCACACCAGAAAACACAGAGCTCAGAAAGCTGTGTGAAAGTCGAGGTGGACATCCTGGGCTCCCGTCCCTAATAAACCTACGGTTTCTGTGGACGTAAAGCAACACTTCAACCTTCAATAAGAAAACGGACGAGCGCTGTGGCACTAAGAAGAAGCCATCGTAGCTAAATGTCAGCACCTATTCGAAACGGTATACAGGAACCCCTAGTAAGATTGTCAGTCTCTTCA
>JABMCL010003238.1:1012500-1015000 GCA_018857735.1 Alviniconcha marisindica | reverse complement strand
TCTCTCTCTCTCTCTCTCTCTCTCTCTCTCTCTCTCTCTCTCTCTCTCTCTCTCTCTCTCGTCTCTGACGGCTTTGGTATATTCTTAAAACACACGATAACAAAATGACATGCTATCAAGAATCAAGAAGACTGACTAAAGTCCAAACCAAAAATTACTCAGAGAGCGAGGGAGTTGCTGGCGGTGGTAGGATGGAGATTGTTCTACTTGCTGCGAATCAAGAGGCTACGGGACTGCACCTAATGCACTCATTGTTTTTGTTTGTTTGTTTGTTTTGCAGTCAGTATGCTTAACGTTAGCATGCAGCAATGTACCCTATCATTTTAGAAACAGTACGTAATCAGATTGGCTAGGATCGTTGCTGTCATCTCTACAACCTGCACCTGGCACTGTGATCAGGTAAAAGTCCACCATCCTCCATTGTCAACCCCCCTCCCCTATCATTGGCGAGAGCTGCCACAAGTATCATTTTTGTCGCGACAAAACACGTCTTTTGTCGCGACAAAGGTATGATTGCCGCGACAAATGCCGCGACAAACCTTTCGTCGCGACAAAATTATGTTTGTCGCGATAAAATATTTTTGTCGCGACATACTTTTGCGTACTTTTGTCGTGACAAAAGTAAGATGTCGCGACACAAATTATGTTTAACGCGACAAAAGGTTTGGTGTGACAAAAATATGTTTGTCGCGACAAGCATGCTTTTGTCGCGAAAAAAATTATACTTGTGGCAGCTCCCGCCAGTGATACTCCCCATCGCAAACTTCCATCCCTCTTATTGCTATTTTCGAGGCTCTCAGAAAACGGAAAGGGTGGACTTCGTGCTGAAGAAACAATCCGGAAAGAAAAGATAAAAAAGACAAGCAGGCATGCAGCTAGTTCCAACGATGTGTGTGTGCACTTACATGTGCTAGCGATTGGACGATGTGCACGTGCAGAGAGGAAGGTGCATGCACCGCCACACGTCCAGGGGATTGCAACATGCACATACCCCCTGTCTGAGGCTTCAGTGGGTTGGGACGAGACGTGAAGTTTCAGTCGTATTGCATGCCGGGGGTAGGGGAGAGAGAGAGAGAGAGAGAGAGAGAGAGAGAGAGAGAGAGAGAGAGAGAGAGAGAGTAATTGGTGTTTTACGCCCAGTCAACCAGTGCGGTTATGTCAGGGCGATAAGAGAGAGAGAGAGAGAGAGAGAGAGAGAGAGAGAGAGAGAGAGAGAGAGAGACTGGGTGCATCAACTCACAGAAACCTCACTTGAACACACGCCCTCCTCCCCCCCCCCCCCCCCCCCCCCCTCCCCTCGCACTCCCCCCACCCCGGCTGATGGTACAGAAACAAAATGGCGCTGTTCGCACCGCTGCCAGTCTTAATAAAATAGTAAAATCTCTCTGGCGGTGACAGCGTAGCATCACAGGTAACTAACTGGCTCCTTCTCCTGCGACATCAACTCCTCCTCCTCCTGCGATCTGAGTCCACTTCATTGTTGCAAATATGGCACAGGACGTTGACCTGATTTCTAACCAGTTTGGTTGAGTGTTGCTTAACGTCCACAGAAACCGTAGGCTTATTAGGGACGGGAGCCCAGGACGGCCACCTCGACTTTCACACAGCTCCTGAGCTCTGTTTCTAACCAACCAACCATGGACCTATATATACACAGGTCCATGCAGCCAACCAAATGGACATAGTTATACGTGCTGAAGCTTAATCTTTAGTTTTAAGAGTGTGTTACAGTTTGTCCCTAATATGTCAGCCCGACATCCGAGGACATTAAGACCCACATCATCATCATCATCAGCCAGCCAAATGCATCACGCGGGTCTACTCGGTGCGTTTGAACTTTTCCAGGACCGCTGTAATTCGCTGTGTGTATCGCATGCTGTCACACAAGACGTAAGACACAAGATCTTTGTTCTCAACGTTGTAAAAGCACGAGGACTGTTTCGCGGTGTCGGTTCGTTCATGCACCATCACTGTCTTATCACACCCGTACAACAACGATACAACTCTATTACCGAAAACGAGCCATAGTGCTAAGTGTTGTTGGGTACTAAGCACATTCACACATCCACGTCAATCAGAAAATAAATTAAAAACCAAAACAAATGTTCAGCAACAAAGCAAGAGTGAGGATGGGTGGGGGTGGAGAAGAACAAAAACAAAAAAATGATAAGGATTCCATTTAGACATTTAAGTACAGCCTTTGCGCAGGTCACACGCATTGAAATGGCAGGATTTGATTTAATTTTTTAGACATTAAAGAACAGCTTTTGCGTAGTTCACACGCACTGAAATAGAAGGATTGCATTTAGATATTTAAGAATAGCCTTTCAGAACGCATTGAAATAGCAGGATTCCATTTGCATTTTTAAGAACAGCTTTCGCGCAGCTCACACCATTGCGTGTGAAGGGAGCAGCAAAGACCGTACTGGTAACTGAGTCCATGAGTCTGTGAAGGGAGTAGCATGGTGGATCCCAAGAGCAAGACACAACGGGTGTGTGT
>JABMCL010003238.1:992500-1002500 GCA_018857735.1 Alviniconcha marisindica | reverse complement strand
GACAGACAGACAGACAGACAGAGTCAATCTGAGACTGAATGGTTTATTGAAAAAGGCCATAGGCCCATGTCAGTTGTGGTGGTGAACACAGTCAAGCAGCTGCAGATTATCGTAAAGCCTCACAGGTACAACATCTGTCCAGACAAAAGAACTCTGCGTCGATTAAAAAAAATCTGTAGGGAGGTAGCGAGTCGGAGTTGGAGGTATTTGTTTTCAGAAGCAAACAACATTAACAGCGATGAACATATTATTTGTTTGGTATATATTCATCTCTTAGGTCATTGCGCAGGCACTTGGGATAGGTGACATATGGGAGAACTGATTAAGAAAGCATGACGGCAGTTAGGTACATTCTTACCGTGCGTTTGTGTTTTTTAGTCTTACATTGTACCCTCCGCTTTTACGTGTGCTTGTGTGTTGTTGGCTGTGTTGGCAAAATCGCAGAGAGCATGCATGTCATCACTCTTGAGTAATGATTGCGAACATAACGAGTTTTGATGTAAGCTTGCGTAGCTCCTTCCGTCTTCGTGTCCTGAAGTATACTTGTATGTCTGTGGAATCTCCCTTCTTTTCTTTCTTTTTCTTTCATTCTTTTTCTTCCTTCTTTCCTCTCCCGTTTTTTGTTGGGGCTGGAGAGGGTCCGTTGTTGCTTATTTCCTGTCTTTGTTTCTGTCTTTTACTTAGTTATTTCGTCCCGAGGTGACCCGATGCAGCTGACGGGGACGTTAAAATCCAAGAACCAACTCACTCACTCTTTCTTCTCTCTCTCTCTCTCTCTCTCTCTCTCTCTCTCTCTCTCTCTCTCTCTCTCTCTCTCTCTCTCTCTCTCTCTTCTTTCATGGTTTTTGCTCTTTCTGTCGTCCTGTCTGTTGGTTCTCAATCTTTGCCTCCAACGGCCGTAATAAACATGCCCTGGCCTCCTGCGAAGGTCCATTTTCACGGTGATTGCTGTCCAGCCAGCACTCATCTCTTGTCCGCCAGGCTGAAGGCCCAACGGTCTGCTGTGTCGGACGCAACAGGTCCGGAACTGTGGATAACTTTGGGTCAGAACTCATCACCGTCTCCCTGGGGGTTCTTCCGGCCCCAGGGAAGCTGACAAACCTTGTCATAGTCTCTCGTCTTGCCCTGTCGGCATTTGTTAAGGCCGTTTTTCATCTCTCGCAAGTATCAAGCAGAGGCTTCTAATGACGACTGCTCCTAATGTTGGCTTATTTATTATTCTGTACGTACGCCAATGTGGCGTGCATTTTGTTGTTGTTGTTGTTTGTTTGTTTGTTTGTTGCTGTTGTTGTTTTGTTTGTGTGTTTATTTTTTGTTTCTCTCTCAGTCTCTGTCTTTGTCTGTCTGTCTGTCTCTCTCTCTGTCTCTGTATCTCTCTGTCTCTGTATCTCTCTGTCTCTGTCTGTCTGTCTGTCCCTGTCTCTCTCTATCTCTCTCTGTCTCTCTTTCTCCTCTCTGACTCTGTCTCTCCCCCCCCCCTCTCAAAATATCAAAAGAATTGTGGGTTTAGAGCGCCAGTTGAGGAGTCGTCTCTTTATACCCTGTATAGAACATTGGTGAAATCAGTATAAAGACTTTTAGCAGGGTAACGTTTTTGTGCTGACGATGTTTTTGTACATGCGGACATCTGTAGCCAACGGGAATTCGGATTTTTGTTTCACGCAAAGGACTAGACACCTAGAAAATGGAGCGAGGGGGTGGGGATCGGGGAGTTATTACCCGAATCGGGATTCGAACTCGCAACCACTCCGTCCCGAGTCCAGTGTCTTCTTCAGCAGCCGGCCACACCACCTCAGTCCCGCACAGAGCCTGTGGTTGAAGAAGAGTTGAGTTCAGCTCAGTTCAAGATGGTATCTATGCGCTCGGAAAAGCCCATAATTATGCGCTCCACCCCTTCTCTCAGAAGTTTCCCCAATGTCGCCTTTAAAACTGTTCCAGTGTTCGTCCGACTGACGATGGCCCTCTCTCGTCCTTTCAAGGAAAATCACATAGCGCTTCATCTTTAAGAAGAGCACGGTAAGGGGGGACAGGGGGATACGATCATGTTTTCGCTCAAGAGGTCAGCTGAGGTCGTGGCTCAGTGTGGGGTCGTCAGGAACTCTTCATCGCCGGCTGATTGGCAGGGTAGTTCGGTGCACGGTCACATCAGCGCGGTCTGCACGTCGGAATAACACAGAGCACCACCTGCGGCAGACCAGGAACTCCTCATCGCCTGGACAGCAGGGCAACCCGGTGCACGGTCACAGCAGCGCGGTCTGCATGTCTAAACAACACAGAGCGCGACCAGCAGGTAGACCAAGAACTCCTCATCGCCTGGCGATTGGACAGCAGGGCAGCTCGGTCATGTGAGCCGTTTTGGCCTAGAGGTAAAGCGTCACGCTGGGAAGCAGAGGGGCGTCGGCTCGATTCCGATTCCGCTCTCCGTTCTCTTCCAAACGGTTGTGGTTTGTGGACACTGTCTTGTGGCTTTGTTCCTCACAATTAATGAATCATTAAAATGGCTCTCATCGCTACCCATCCTAATGCTCCTCACAATTAATGAAACATTAAAATGGCTCTCATCGCTACCCATCTTCATGCAGGAGTCATTCTGGTGGGACAGTGTAGCGCTGACATAATGTCCCTCTTTCCCCACCTCTGTATCAGAGCTCAGGAGCTGTGTGAAAGTCGAGGTGGCCGTGCACCGAGCCGCTGCCCTGATGATCGTCCGCCGATGAGGTGCAGTTTCTGATCTACTGCAGGTCGACCCTCGTGTTGTTTCGGCATACAGATTGCTCAGGCGACCGTGCACCGAGATGGCCTCCTGATCGTCCGCCGATGAGGTGTTCCTGATCTACTGCAGGTCGAGGCTCGTGAAGTTGTTTCGGCATATATATGCCCAAACAGAGGCGAGGCTCGACCTGCAGTAGATCAGGAACACCTCATCGGCGGACGATCAGGAGGCCATCTCGGTGCACGGTCGCATATATATGCCGAAACAAAACGAGGCTCGACCTGCAGTAGATCAGGAACACCTCATCGGCGGACGATTAGCAGGGCAGCTCGGTGCACGGTCGCATGAGCAATCTGTATGCCGAAACAACACGGAGAGCTACCTGTAGCAGAGGGAGGGTAAAGGGAGTCGGGGGGGGGGGGGGTGAGTCGGCTGGAGATTGAGATGGCCACCAAGTGTCTGCTCTACTGGTTTGCTGTTCAGAATAAAAGAGGACGTGTAGACCACTGAACTGACAATGTGTGGTAGTTGGGTTCAAAGAAAAATGAAGGAGTGGCTCCGAGAAAAGAGGGTGCGGGGGGGGGGGGGGGGGGGGTTAGGATAGGTGCAAGATGGTCATCTTGTTTTGCGTCCGGAGTTAAACGTTAGAGGTGCAGCCGGCGTGGGGGGTGGGGGGTTTGAGGGAGAGGTGTATGTAGGGGGCGATGGGAAGGATAGGTGCAAGATGGTCATCTTGTTTTGCATCCGGAAGAGATCGCGAAGACAGGTCAGCAGATACTGGTTATTAGAAAGCAGACGGGGACAGAACAGTAGAGAGGGAGGTGGGGAGGGGAGGTGAGGGAGGTGGGGGGGGGGGCGTATGAAAGGCGAGGCTGCCAATGGGCTCAAGATGGTCAGAACTGCAATCTGTTTAAAGCATCGCCTGACGTCTGGATTTAAACCAACAAGTAGAGACATTTCTTTAGGTGATGGAAAACAGATATGGTGGAGTTACAAACAAAACCTGTCATTTCGCGCTGGAGCGAAAATAGGATGGGTAAAAATAAAATGACGGAAAATGAGTGCGTTCGATTTATACATTTCTAGCGCGTTGCTATGGAGGGTGGGGATAGTTAGGGGTGACGGATAACAAACTTCTGCTTGCGATTTGATGAACTGTTTTGACCTTGTACAACACTCGCACACCTTGTACAAGACCAAAACACAGTGAGTTTTGCACAATTCGTCAAATCACAAACAAAAGTCTGATTTACAAGAAACAGCAGATTTTGGAGCATTATTATTTATAGTTGAGAGCTCTCAACGCGAAAACCTGCGTCTGTCGCATTTGACGATGAGCATGGTGACTGAGCTATTAATTTCGCGGGCCACACGGCGGGTAACTGCGTTAGCAACGTCTAACGCAGGTAAAAACTAGAGAGAAAATTTGGAGAAAGGAAGCTTGTATGAACTACGAACGGAAAAATAGGTACGGTAATCGAAGCATGCAAGGCTACGCACATTCTGACCTACGATCTACTCCTGGCTTTACAAAGAGAGAGAGAGAGAGAGAGAGAGAGAGAGAGAGAGAGAGAGAGAGAAGACCCTTGATAACTCTTCACAGAGCTCAGGAGCTGTGTAAAAGAGGAGGTGGACCTGGGCTCCCAGCCATAATAGCCCGTACGATCTATGTGGGCAAAAAGCAACAGTGAAAAAGATAACTCTGTATTGACAGCAGGTAGAACCTTAATTTCCCCCTAGCCCACCCACCCTTGTACCCCATAGCAGAAGGGAGGTGGGGGTTGGGGGCTGAGCTGCACGGCGAGGAAGGAGAAAGGGCCCGGGCCCGGGTTGGAGGACTGATACAAATCACGACTCCTCAAAGACCGTATGGTGTGGAAGGTATCGCTTGGTCACCTGTCTGCCCTGTTGGTTCACGCCGGCGGGGAAGCAGGCGGCATAAACGGCCCGGACGATGAGAAGGCCTGCTGAGAAGAGTTGAGAAAAGAACTTGTGTGCAACAGGGACGGCGGCAGGGGGCGGGGCAGGAGATGGTCATCTACCCAGGTGCGACCCCTGCAAACCTCTGGCACCAAGGGAGTCGAGGCAGGGAACAGTGATAAGTGGGACTCTTGAACTCGCATCCTTAGCGTTGTATACATAGTTGTACCGTCTTCCTTTGTGTAAAAAGGAAGAAAAAAGAATAAGAAAGAAATGGAACAAAGCTGACTGCTGACACAAGATGAAACAAGATCGAAACACAAAAAATGTCCATCCTAACTAATATCAGTACCCAGTTTCTGCTACAGTCAGTCTGTGTGTGTGTGTGTGTGTGTGTGTGTGTGTGTGTGTGTGTGTGTGTGTGTGTGTGTGTGTGTGTGTGTGTGTGTGTGTGTGTGTGTAGTGCGTTTTTGTTTGTTTTTTGTTTAAAAAAAATAAATACTTTATGTAAATTGTTTTGGTAGAACTATGCTCTGCATGTGTATAGAATATCATATTTAGGTTAATATGTATCCTGTGAGCGCTCAGGGCGTTGATGAGCGCATGATAAATGTACATTATTATTATTATTAAACGATTACAAGATACAAGACAACTTTATTAATTCATTGCGCAAATTACACGGTCTGTCATAAAACGTATTATATATAATAAAACATTGAACCAGTAGCATATTGTTCTCACTCTTCCAAATGAAAAATAACTCTAATTTTAATGGGACAATACAAAGTGTGTGCAAATATATTCGTGGTATTTTTCAAAGCAACTAAACGATCGACAGTTAAACGATGATACATGAAAATAGTATACTTATCCGGTTACGGTTTAGTGTGTGATGGAATGTCTGGAGCATCTGGAAGAATCAAGTAGCCTACAAAAGTTCAGAAGTTTCAGGGACTAATTCTGACAGAAGGTGACGAGTTCAGCCATTGTTACGCTGCATTCACATTCCATGGGCGGTCTTGAGTTCAATTCAGCCCCGATATAACCCTGTGTGGTTGACTAGGCTCAAAGCACGAACTAACTAACTAACCAACCAACCAACCAACCAACCAACCAACCAACCAGCCTTGGGTTCCATAGGTCGGAACAAATTCTGACAACAGCCGACATGTTAGTCCATTGTGAAGCGATACTTATCTACATTGCATTGACGATCTTTAGTTCAGGTGCATCTGATTTTGACTATCCTGCTGCTAGCACTTCACATGTGAGATTGTGAACACATAGAATTGTGCACATTTGTACTGATCACTTCGACTATTGTCGGATTTCCAGAATTCTGTTTTCATTTAGGCTAATGTACCTCTGATGGAGTTTATGTACCTTGTACTTTACTCGCATGCCAGGTGCGAGTTGCTGTGGGCGACTCAGAGCATTGTTGTTGTGTTTGCGTGACGTCTTTCCGTAGGAGAACTACTCATTAAACGCAACCACACACTCACTTACACACACACACACACACACACACACACACACACACACACACACACACCACACACACCACCACACACACACACACACCACCACCACCACCACACACACACCACACGCACGCACGACCACCAGCATCACGCACGACGCACGCACAACCACACGACCACACACACACACACACACACACACACACACACACACACACACACACACACACACACACACACACACACACACACACACACACAGAGGACTACGCAGCGCTGCTCTCGTGCCTGCCGTCCCTTCAGCTCAAAGCTGCCACGCAGAACATTCCGCACTCACTTTTATTAAAGCGCTATATTTTCCAATGGTCAAACTGTCCACTGACGTCCACGTCACGGTGTCTGGCTGTCCACTCCTATGAGGGAGCTCCTTGGTCTGTACCTGTCATTGTCCTGTCCACTGTGTGTCCGCGACATGACAGACTGCTCCGGGAGGCCCCGTTGACAACGACTCCAACAGCGCCGTCCACGTCACGAGCTGACCAGGGCAGGTAATAGCATAGTTTACGAGGTGATCCGTCACTGCCGTATCTGTCTGGCCGTCTTACTGCTTTCTCACTGGTCAGCCGCACACGTACTTGCGATTTGCATCGTACTGTATTACCTTGTGTCGTACTCATTGCTATCGTATTGCGTTGTTCTATCATACTGCATTTTCAAATTTTCGGACATCACTACTTCGATCGCCTGGAGGTGAGAAGCGTGGAAAGAGGAAGCGCTCGACGATCTTCCCTGAAAGGACGAGAGAGGGCCATTGTCAGTTAGACGAACATTGGAACCGTTTCAAAGACAACATGGGGGAAACTTCTGAGAGACGTGTTGAGACGCATACTGGCTTTTCCGAGCACATGGATACCACCTTGAACTGAAGTGAACAAAGAATCCATTGGTAAAGTTGATAGGTTGCTTTGCATGCTATCACAAGATTTACCACCCCCACACATTCACCTTCACTTCCACCTCCACCACCCCACCCCCCTCCACACACACACACACACATACACGCTCACACACACACGTGCACACGCATACGCACACACGCACGCTCACGCACACGCACACGCAGGCACGCAGGCACGCAGGCACGCACGCACGCACGCACGCACACACACACACACACACACACACACACACAGACGCCTTTAGTGTGAGACGTTCACAAGGTGGGGGGGTCGGGGAAGTTGGGCAGGGGGGAAGGAGGGAGGAGGGAGGAGCGAAGCATTAATAAGAGATGTACCGCTGATTCCCATGGAGCTGTGTCGGGCGCCGTTCAAACCTCCATAACTCATGACGTTAGCGGGGTCAGCCATGATGACCAGGTGACGGCCACTGGCGCCGGACCCTGCTGGCTGCGGGTGGTGGACGTGAGAGATGAGCCGCCGGCCGGACCTCGATGATTAGCGCGATGACTGATGAGCAACGAAGCCCCCGCCACTGACTGTAAAAATGACTGATGGACATCGCCAACTGTTCGATGGATCTCCAAATGACTGATGGACACCGCCTACTGTTTCATGCAAGGACTTACATATACATGGTTCAGTGGATCTCCAAATGACTGATGGACACCGCCCACTGTTCCATGCAAGGACTTACAGATACATGGTTCAGTGGATCTCCAAATGACTGATGGACACCGCGCACTATTCCATGCACGGACTTACATGTATATGGTTCAATGGATCTCCAAATGACTGATGAACACTGCCCACTGGTCTATGCAAGGACTTACAGATACATGGTTCAATGGATCTCCAAATGACTTATGGACACCGCCCACTATTCCATGCAAAGACTTACATATACCTGGTTCAGTGGATCTCCAAATGACTGGTGGACACCGCCCACTGTTGCATGCAAGGACTTCCATGTATATGGTTCAATGGATCTCCAAATGACTGATGGACACCGGTCGCTGTTCAATGGATCTCCAAATGAATGAGGCTTTTAGGCTCATGCTGGTCGGCGTATGACGTTACATTGTTTTCCTGTGTCTCGATAAACAACCGTCCTTTCCGAGACTTTTCGTGTCACGTGTGAAGTTCCTTGGCTTATAACACCACTGTCCACAAAACCTATGTTCGGTTTTGTAAGGCTGCCCGTGTACACCCCCACCCCCCTCCCCCCACCCACCCCGAAAAAAAGAGAAAAACTTAACAATGTGAATATTTAAAAAACACACACACACACACACACACACACACACACACACACACACACACACACACACACACACACACACACACACACACACACACGTCAGTAACTACAGTTAACTTAAACAAAAGATTACCTTTTTCAATGTTGGACAGCTGTTCACAGAAGAAGCAGCAGAAGAGCCTTTTCATCACACAGATCTACTGCCATCACTCACACCACGATCACAGATAAGCCGCCCCTTGGTTGCAGGTTACATACACCTCCTCTTTTGCCATACTGTTTATGGGACTGTAGTCTACTGCGTTGACCTACATGTTGTTTAGCCGCTTCTCTTCCGACCTTTCGGCTGCAATGATGTGTTATAGCTGTTTATTAATTTATTATCAGTTATAATGCTTTTGATGTTGCTTTAATGCTCTTTTCACCTGTTTTTAAACCAATGAACCTTTAGTAGTTAGTGAAGGATGATTAAAATATATTGTTTTGACTTGAAATGTTGAGTTAGTTACTTCTTTGATGCTAACATCACGTCTACGGCATACGGTCATCTCAGGACGAATCACACATTCAAAAATCGTTTACGCCTGTTTAAAAGACATTTCACTAACTCACAAGTTTGTCAGATTCACTGGTACAACGTTAAAGACCAAGCATCTATCTGTCTAGCTATAAATGCACACTGACACAATTTTTGCTACCTATTTCTTTTCCGTAGGATTTACCAGGGGAACCTTCTCGAATCGCTTGTGCTATGAACTGGGTGACCTATTTTATTCCGCGGACCAAGACGGAAAAGCCAAGACTAATGCAGTTAAAAAGTAGCGACAAGATTTGGAGAAGGAGAAAAAATGAAAATGAATAGACCGGGAAGGTAGGAATCAAGACAAGGAAGAAATTCTTGGCAGTGGGCAAAGCATCGTGGCTACATTCTGACCTACTCCAGGCTTTAAATGGAGAACGTTTGTCAGCTCTTGGTACCCATAAGAGGTGACCTTAAATTCTGCGTCCGTAGTACCCCTATGCGTGGGGGCAACAATGTCGAACAAATATCTCGAGAAGTTAATCAACACTCCATTATCTAACAATAAATCCACCGAGGAATCCGGTCAGGAAGGCTGAGAGGGTGGCGCGATGGAGATGGATGGGGGGGGGGGGGAGGGGGGGATGGGTGTGGGGGGGTGGGGGGAGAAAAGAGAGGAACGTTGGGTGAAAGTGGAGGAAGAGAAGGAGGAGGAAAAGGAACCTCTGGCTCCAGACAATAACATAAAATGAAGCTGTCGGACGGTGATGTATCATCGTGGGTTTTACGGCGAACATAACGGCGAGCCAGTTTTGAGGGCGGGTGGAGCTGACGCAGCCTGAGCGAGAACAGTCAATTATCGGAGCTAATAGTCGGGAAGCAGAGCCCGGGAAAGACTTGCAGTAAGCAGCACATGCAATGGTACCGCTCGCTACCCTTTAAGAAATACCAGGCGGCGCTGCGAGAGACGCTGAGACCACCCCTATCCGAAGAAAGCAATTTCCCTGCATAGTTCTGCATGATGAACCGCTCCTCAAAGACCTAATCTTGAGCAACGCTCACCCCCCAGCCCCCAAAGGAGGCCACACCCCCACCCCACCCCCGAAAAAAAGTAGCAGAAAGCCAGGCAAAGTGCAGGCCCTGTTT
>JABMCL010003238.1:982500-987500 GCA_018857735.1 Alviniconcha marisindica | reverse complement strand
AACGGCCACAATATTCGGTCGTATTTAGTCAGTTAAGTAGCTAGCTAGCTAATTAGCTGGTTAGTTAGTGGTCAGGGTACGCCATCAAGACGATTTCTGGGAAATAATGCGTTTGCCTCCTCCATGGCAAAGTACTACGTTTAGGCAAATGTGGCATCCATGTCAAAACAATACGTTTGCCTCCTCCATGGCAAAATAATGCGTTTGCCTTCTCCATGGCAATATAATAAGTTTGCCTCTTCCATGGCAAAATAATATGGTTTCCTCCTCTGTGGCAAAACAATGCGTGTGCCTTTTCCGTGGCAAAATAATACGTGTACCTCCTCCACGTCAAAATACATTTGTCTTCTCCAATGTAAAACAATGCCGGTTTGCCTCCTTTATGGCAAAATAATACGCTTGCCTCCTCCATGGCAAAATAATACGTTTGCCACCTCCATGGCAAAATAATACGTTTGCCACCTCCATGACAAAATAATACGTTTGCCACCTCCATGGCAAAATAATACGTTTGCCTTCTCCAGGGCAAAACAATGCGTTAAAGAAGGTACCGGGGAGACGCCTTGCTTGCCAAACGTACACGGGAAAACTCCGGGAAGAGACTGAGACGGGGTGGGTGGGGGCTCTAATCTGTCGGCTGCTCGTGTGCCAATGATTTGTACACACTATTAGTGCCGACATAAAAATAGACGGACGAAGTGTCTACAAATAGGTCAGCTATTTCCCACACTGAGATTCGCAGTGCCTGAAGAAAATACGGCAGGGGGGGGGGGGGGGGGAGGGGGGGCGGGGGTCCTGTAAACTGACCGACAAGGTGTTTGACTTCTGATTGCACATGCGCACTTCAGTGTCAAAACTGTTGACCTCTGACTCGCTGTCCTCAGCAAAACGGCTGCACGTTCTGTCTGGAACGGTGTAAGTACAAACACTCAGTCGTATTTTAGCGTCTGAGGCTTTTAATCTTATCGCTGCCTGGGGGGGGGGAGGGGGGGACCAGAAAACATTGGAAGAGGCAGACTGACTAGGCTTCCTTTAAGCTGGATTGTGTGTTGTTGTTGTTTTTTCCTTTCCTTTTCTTTTCTATGGTGCACGCAGGCAGGCAGGCACTGTTACGTACAAGGGTTTAGTTAGTAATGATATCTCTCTCTCTCTCTCTCTCTCTCTCTCTCTCTCTCTCTCTCTCTCTCTCTCTCTCTCTCTCTCTCCTTTGGAAGGAGGGGGACATTAATTTTCATTTTTCGCTAGTGACAGCTGACGCTCCTTTTGACAGTGACGTGTACAGAGAGAGAGAGAGAGAGAGAGAGAGAGAGGGGGGGGGTGGGGAGAGACAGAGACAATGAGACAGAAAAACAGAAATGGGGAATGGAGAGAGAGAGAGAGAGAGAGAGAGAGAGAGAGAGAGAGAGAGAGAGAGAGAGAGAGAGACAGACAGACAGACAGACAGACAGACAGACAGACAGACAGAGACAGAGACAGAATTATTAATTGGATTTTAATGTCCGAAGAACAGAGAGAGAGAGAGAGAGGTCGGGGGGGGGGAGAAGAAGTGAGAAAGAGAGAGAGAGAGAGAGAGAGAGAGAGAGAGAGAGAGAGAGAGAGAGAGATAGAGAGAGGTGGGTGGAGGGAGGAGGGGGGGGGGGGGGGGAAAACGTGAAACGATTGTCTTATCTCAGCGGATGGCATTTCTGTCATGGAACAGATTCCCCAAGAAATTACGGAAAGAACTCAACTGTTTTTGAAAGGCGTGCCAAACGTTTGTCTCATCTTATCACCTGTCACTCGGCAGATGAAACGTTAGACGCACTGCACTGCACAATGACGAAAGGGATAATAGATTATCTTGACAGTGAAAAAACGAGGTAGACGACAGGAGGTCATTATTGTCAGAGCGGTGTTTAGTCTTTGTCTTCTCGCTATGAAGAAGGTAATAAAGACTATAGGCAAGAGCTATGACATAATTATGGAAAGACGAGAAGTGTCTGAAACCGTGCAACCGAAGCGCCGACATACAGACAGGTAGACAGAGAAATAAGTGTACGTCCACAAGACTGCACGCACGCGCACGGGCAGACAGACGGACAGACAGACGGACAGACAGACAGACAGACAGACACGACAGACAGACACACACACACACACACACACACACACACACACACACACACACACACACACACACACACACACACACACCAAACAACACACACACAAACACACGCATACACGGGCACACACACGTTGGCCTACGAACTTACACACACACACACACACACACACACACACACACACACACACACACACACACACACACACACACACACACACACACACACACACACACACACACACACACACACACACACACACACAACACGACACACAAAACACACACACACAACACACAGCATACACGGGCACCACCTGCCATACGAAAACACACAACACACAACACACAACAGACACACACACACACACAGCACACACACACACACAGCACACGCACCACCACCACACACACACAACACACAGATACACACACACACACACACACACACACACACACACACACACACACACACACACACACACACACACACACACGCACACGCACGTACATGTGCTTTCAGTCTCGGCATCCAGTAAGGACATGCAGACTTACCAGACGGGAGCTGGGCAAACGGTGTGTGTGGATGGAATGAGAGCTCGCTGGGGGTCCGCTAGCCATCAGGCAGACAAACACACGCACACACTGACAAACACACTCACACACGTGCTGTCAGTCCAGCAAAGACAGACAGACTACTCACCAGACGGGAGCCAGGCAAGCAGGGTGTATGTGGATGCAATGAGAGCTCGCTGGGAAGGAGAAAATCTTTGCTGGAGGTCCGTTAGCCTTCAACGTTGCAGAAGGCCAGCGCCAGTGGCAGTTCCATTTAAGTTGCGTACTCAGTGGACACCTGCAAATCTATCATCACAAAAACAAGGTACAGTTGCACCGGCGCTTCGTTCGCTCAGTCAGCTGTCTGTTTAGCGCCAGAGAATCCGGTTCACACACAGTGAGTGCAAGGTGATCAAGCTATGCCGTAGATACCGAGTGTGTTGAGTGTGTGTGACTCGAGGGAGGATTCAATCTTTAGGATTGAGAGACTCCTGTTCACACATAAAGCGAGTACAAGGTGATCAAGCAAGCTATGCCGCAGATATCGAGCGTGCTGAATGTGTGTGACTCGAGGGAGGATTCATTCTTGATATTAAAAGCCGGAGAATCGAACCAAAGACGCGGCAGACGTGAGCGGCTTTGGCTTAGCGGTACGGCTGGCAAGCAGACGATGTTGGTTCGATTTC
Source organism: Alviniconcha marisindica (assembly GCA_018857735.1). Lineage (NCBI taxonomy): Eukaryota > Metazoa > Mollusca > Gastropoda > Provannidae > Alviniconcha > Alviniconcha marisindica. Next base: position 984,155 of record JABMCL010003238.1, on the reverse strand, counting down.
AAGCTTCCTCTCTTCTCCATTCTCTTCAGAAATTGTGGTTGATGGACACTGTTTTGTGACTTTGCCCCTCACAATTAACGAAACATTAAAATGGTTTTCATCACTGCCTATCGTAATGCAGAAATTATTCTGGTGGTGACTGTTGCCGCACGTTTTGTTTCCAGAGTAACAAAACGTGTCAAATTTGTTGCATTGCCTGGACGTTTTGTCACCCCGGCATGTTTCGTCACCACTTTGTGACAAATCACCACTTGGTGACAAATCACCACTCGGTGACAGATCGTACCGAAAGGTTCACTACAGTGTAGCGTTATGTATAGCTACCCCGACTTCCTTGGATCTCGATCTCCGCCAGTACGTCTTTGGAGACAATGACTCGGCGTTAAACGAGTCTAACGAACCCAGATGTAAGTGGGCCTGAAAACATAGAAAATGCACACACACACACACACGCACGCACGCACGCACGCACGCACCACGCACGCACGCACACACACACACACACACACACACACACACACATACAGACACACACAGACCACACAGACACAGACACACACACACACACACACACACACACACACACACACACACACACACACACACACACACACACACACACCCGCACGCGCGGGGATAGGCACGGCTGCGAAAAAGTTCAGATTTTGAACAGGTGCGTCTTGAGGGCGGCTTTAAAAGAGGAGGACGAATCAGAGTGGCGGAGTGTTTGAGGCGAATTGTTCCAAACAGATGGGCCAGCGTAAAAAAACGTTCGTTCAGCAAACGGTTTTGTGTTTACACGAGGGGTGACACAGGTTTGGTTGTCGGATGCGGATCGTAATTGTCTTGTTGGAGTGTAAGGTTGAAGGGGATCGGACAGATATTGCGGGGATCTTGCTGTCTTCTGGAGTAACGGTTTCGCTGCCGCTAAACGTTCGTTCTTAAACCTGCACGATCGAGTTTATAGGTCTCAGCTTATCGAATGGCAAGTGGCTTGCACAGTTTCGCTGAGTCTGGCTGATATACCAGAGATACTCGAGACGAGTCAGTGTTTTTTGCCTGTACATATCGCTCGCTCTACGTTGCAGCAGTTATACTGATAAGCTTGGAGCACGTGCGTCTGCCTCGTCGGATCGCCTTTCACACAGTCGCTCATTTATTCAGCTCTCAGCCGCAACTCTATCATCCTGTTCATCGACCATTTAATATCGTTTATTCCACGACTCGGGTGACACGATATCGATCCGACCGGGCGCGTTCCACTGATTGCGATACGAAGAATGATGACACTGTGCTGTCGCTATACCTACAGCAGGGTGCTGCGGACACAGAAATTAGGGTCCCTTCTGTTGAGAACCCAGAACTGACAAATTAATGTTCTCCCTTTAAAGCCTGGAGTATGTCAGAATATAGCCATGCATATTTCGCCCAATGCCAAGAACTTCCTTGTCCTAACTTCGACATTCCGGGTCCATTCACCTTCATTTTTCTCTCCAAATCCTCTCCCTGTTTTTTAATGGGCCGTGTGGACCCGTAAAATAAAATGGGTCACCCGGCCCATAGTCGCAAGCGCTTTAAGTAGGTTCACCTGGTGAGTGCCTACGGAATATAAATAGGTACCAAAACATGTATTGTTGCGCATTGATAGGTGCATA
>JABMCL010003238.1:935000-980000 GCA_018857735.1 Alviniconcha marisindica | reverse complement strand
TGCAGGAATCACGGACAGTGTTCAAACACCAGTTATTGTGGTTATGATTTAAGGCTTTCATCAGCATATACAATACATTATTAATCCTTAAAAAGGAAATTCAGTTGTCTGTCTTTGACAAATAATAAAAGTACACAACAAAGTAAGTAAATACTATATAGTGTCACCCACTTACTCAGTTTAAAAATGAAACCAAGTAAATAAATATTCTGAGACGGATGCTTGCATGGGTCAATGGGTTGATTACTGTTGATGGGTTGATGGGTTGATTACTGTTAACTGATTGTTGATTACCACTGGTTGACAGTTGGATGGGTACATGAAAGTGGTCGGTTGATTTCTTTGGTTCAGTTGACTATATCGATGCTTTGGCTTGTTCTATTGATTCAATGGTTGATGACCGAGTCATTGTTTCTTTCATTTTGGCTGGTTAGTGTGGTTTAAAGCTTCGTGTATATGTGTCTGTTTTGGGGAAGATTCGTATTTTGGCTGTGAAACGCAAACAGCTACCGGCAAACCAGCGAACTGCGGAGTAATCGTTAACGTCCAAAGAGCAAGACGCTCAAAGCGTTTTAGATCTCTCTGTTTGTCTGTCTGTCTCTCTCTGTATCTCTCTGTCTGTCTGTCTCTCTCTCAATAGTTAACATGGTGTTTTGATATTTGATATTGAGTTGATATTTTATTTTGGACTGTTTGCCTGAGGGCTTGTTGTGAAAGGTATTGTATTGACTATTACTTATTACATTACCCTCCTAAATAAAAATAAAAAATCGCACGTTAGTTCGCTCTCTAGACAACCCATTTCAACTGGACACGAGCACACAGTGTGTTAATTTTCCACCAAAACGTTTTGTTGTTGTTGTTTCTGCTGTTTTTCAGAGAAGCAAATACGCACTTATTTTACCTAAAATTTAACGAATTGAACTGCTCCTGTAGACATGTGCAAGGAAACCACTTCTTGCTAGTGAAATGCCTTCAGCGACAAACGTTGGACATAGCAAAACGAAACCCATACAGTAATTATAGTGTGCCTTTTCAGCCAAGCACGAAAGCGATGCCAGACACTTGGCCAGACAACACAAAGTTCGCTGGACCTCGCTAAACTCTGGGCAAGAGAACACTGAATTTCCCAGACCTTCAGAAACGTTCCAGTTTCCATCACTGACGCAGCATTCCAATCAGATAGTGAAGGTGTCAGTTCCTACTATGACTGGAGTACAAATTTGTGCTGACTGCTATGGACAGTTTTTGGTGGCAAATGAAGCTGTCACTAAGCTGATTTCTAGCCCTCCAACGAGTGCTGTTCCCTCTCGTCGGTCGATGACAAAAGCCTATTACCTCCCCTGCTGCTCCTCTCGATGTTCATAAGCCTTTATTTTTCGCGTCGTCCATGCATCGGCATTGTCAGAAAGCGTGCTCTGGTTTAGAAGTTTTTGCTGTGATTCCGTCACTTTGTCACTGTGTCATCATTCATCCGATTCCGTTCTCTCCCTCTCTCTCGCTCGCTCGCTCTCTTCCCGCAGACACAGAAATTAAGGTATCCTAGCTGAGTCTGCCGGGAACCCAGCGCTGTCAAGGGTTGTCTCTTCTAAAACGCCTGGCTATTTAGCCTCGCTTGCTTCGCCTGCTGCCAGGAATTCTCCGGAGTCTGTTGAGAACAAAAAGCTGTCGAATGATCTTTCTTTTGAGTTCAAGTTCAATGTTGCTTTACGGCCACAGAGACCGTAACGACTTTTAAGGACCGGGAGTCCAGGACGGCCACCTCGACTTTCACACAGCTCTTGTTTTCTTTTAAACCGCCTTGGGGTCACACAGCTCCTTACCTCTGTTTTGTTTGAAGCCGTCTTGGGGTCTAATTATAGTCTCGCATGCTGCTAGGAATTCTATTTTTAGCTTAATTTTGTCACTTTTCTGTTTCAATATAAAATGTTACGTGTTGAAGTGAATCAGACTTTTACAATAACGTGTGAGTGGAAGTGTATGAGTTTGGCGTTTTTTTCCACGAGAGGATGTTCCTCGTCCTGAGGTGACCCTGTACGGCTGACTGGAAGTTAAACTAATCCCGATACGACATTCGAGGTTCATTACACGTTGAATGTCAAGACTCAATCGGACAATTTCCCTCTTTCGCTCAATTTTTTTCTCTCCCTTCTCTCTCTCTCTCTCGCTGTGTGTGTGTGTGTGTGTGTGTGTGTGTGTGTGTCCGTGTCCCTGCCCCCTTTTCTATCTCTCCGGTGTCTGTCTGTCCGTCTCCAGAATGAAACGACGCAGTTGCATGTGGATTTTCCAGTTGTTTTTCTCCTGATAAAACCGACTGCGGCTAACGTCTGATTACAGCAAGCCAGACAGGGCACAGGTGTTGTTAGTGCAAAGAACACCATTTCACACGCACGCACGCACGCACGCACGCACGCACGCACGCACGCACACACACACACACACACACACACACACACACACACACACACACACACACGGCCATGGTCACAACCAAAAACAAGCGAAAAACAACAGAAAATAAAAATCGAATCAGTTTTGAACTTGCAAAAATAGGACATTGTGACCTGTTTTATTTCAGATATTCAGAATCGTATTCAATAGTATAGAAGTAATAACTGATTTGTACATCTTGTTTTGTCTTCGCTATAAATATATACAATATTATGTACACAATGACATCACAGACACAGAGAAGAAGCTGCAAAAGATGATGACGATGATGATGATGATACTTTCTGAGGTCACACTGCCTGGTGACAGTGTTTGCAAAGACGATGGGCAAAGTGCCAAACTGACAACGGTAAGATATTGATAATGGCTGGACGGGTGATCTGAGGGGAGAAGAGAGAGAGGGGGAGAGAAGGGGAGAAGGGAACGGGGGACGGGGGCACAAAGAGATAGAGAATGGTGTGGAGGGGGAGAGAGATATAGAGAATGGAGGGGAGAGGGAGGAGAGAGAGTGGGGGAAGGGAGAGAACAATGGAATAGGAGAAAATTGTGGGGGGGGGGGGGGGGGGGGGGGGGGGGGCTCGGGGGGAGATAGACAGAGAGAGAGAAGGGGCGGGATATGAAAAATGGAAAAATGAAGTTGAGGAGTTGGAGGATAAACATTTTCTTGCAGTCAAATAACTGAGACACAGAGTGACATAGGGTTTCAGTGCTGTTACAGCTCTTTGCGATTTATGTCTGTGGGCTAAGTAAAACTGAAATAAATCAAGGAAAGAATTTACCTCAGATGACGCAACAATGGAATGACCACAGGAAGAGCCAAAGTCATAAAAGCAGTGACATCATCATTGTGGTTGTGACGTCATCAAATTAAGTCTATGCACAATGTCTACATTGTCACTACAGACAACAACAAAAAGTTCATCAATAGTTGTTTTTCCGCACATGATTCTTGTTTTGTTCAAATGGGTGTAAAATTCTTCCAACTAGTGAATTTCATATTTATTAAAAATCTGAATGATGAGTGTATTCAACAGCATAATTTCGGCAAACAAGTGCAAATCTCTTCTTCGCAATCCATCATCAATGAAAAACACAAAAAAAGTACTTCGTCCTTAACTTTCCTTAAGGAAAACATGATCTCATGCCTTCATCGCTTCAAGAACGTAACAAAAGAGAACACAACAAATTTGCGTCAAAACGTCTCCAAACTTTTTCTCAACAGTCAGCCAAAGTCCGCTGGGCCGGGAACAAACTCACGAGGCAAAAATCGCATGCCTTGTCAAAACGTCCAACATATATATGGTAACAAGAAAAGGGAGAGAGGGGGGAAAGAACCATCATCAAATCAACCAGACTAGCTTTTACTGAATGGATCTTTCGCAAATATATATATTCTTCATTCCATTCAACAGACCTATCAAACTGGCCAAGGCAAAATGGACACAAGTATATCCAAAAACAAAGTGAAAACAAAAACAAAAAAAACAAAAAACAAAAAAACAAAAACCTAGCAGTAAAAAGAAAGAAAAGAAAGAAACGAAACGTTATCAATAAATATTTATAATATATATATCAAAACTTTCACAAGATTTTGTGCTGCCATTTTGAAACTGTGCGCGCGCATGTGAACCTGGGAATTGAGGGTCAATGAATGGCAGATGAAGGTCGAGAGTTCAAGGCCATAGATGTATCTAAGTCAATCATCAAAGTTATCAGTCATGTGGTTGAAAGCTGTGTGTTTAAAGGGTTAATTGGTTTTCTCTTGCCAGTAATAAATAAATTAAGTAAATCAATAGACAAAGGTCGTTTCGGAATGTGATATTTCAAAGTGACATAGCAAACATTTGTCTTTTGCTTTCTAAATCAATAATTTAACAAAGCGAAATTTGCATGTTCAATACCATAAAAAAAGAAAAGAAACCAAACTCATGCACACTCACTCTAAATAAGATGACACTACATACAGCGTGGCATTCTTTGAAGGAGGATGAACAAGAAAAGAAGAAGAAAGAAAAAGAAGAAGAAGAAAAAAGAAAAAGAAAAAGAAGAAGAAGAAGAAGAAGAAGAAAAGACAGAGCGAGAGAACCAGAAAGAAAGAAATACAAGGGGGGGAAAGTAATAGGGCAATTTAGAAAGCTAAACAAAGAGCTACTGTTCTTGGCAGTGTTCAGATTCATAACCAATCACAAAATAGAAGTCTAATTCAATCAAAAACTTCACACCGTCATTTTGTGCAAAATACATCCATATACAATTTTTCACTTTGTATAGATGCCCTCCTTTGAAACAACAATCCCGGCAGGGAAACCAACATTCCCCCAATAACAGACAGCAACACATCCAGGTGACGTCACGTCCACACGCTGGGCCAACAAGCGAAATACACCCAGGTGACGTCACGTCCACACGCTGAACCAACAGACGCAACACACCCAGGTGACGTCACGTCAGCACGTTGGCCCAACACGCGAAATACACCCAGGCGACGCCAAAACTTTGGCTCGGACTGCACAAACCTTTCTCGGTCCACTTCTAGTTCACGCTTCCCGTGGCCAGCCCTCCCGCAGCTGGTAAAGCTGTCATTAACCCAGTCCTTTTGCGGCTGAAAATTACGGTAACCCAGTCCTTTTTGCAGCTGAAAACTACGGTAACCCAGTCCTTTTCGCGGCTGAAAGCTACTAAACCAGTCCTTCCGCGGCTCAGTGGTAGCTGCTACCCAGCCCTTTTTGCGGTTGCGGCTGGTAGCTACTAACCCAGTCCTTCTGCAGATCGGTCGTAACTGCTAACCGGTCCTTTTTGAGGTTGCAGTTGGCAGCTACTAACCCAGTCCTTCTGCAGCTCAGTGGCAACCCCTAACCAGTCCTTTTTGAGGTTGCAGTTGGTCGCTACTAAGCCAGTCCTTTTGTAGATGGTAACTTACCAACACAATCCTTTCGCACCTGGCCTGGTAGCTAACTAACCAACCCAGTCCTTCTGTATCACGTAGCTTACTAACCCAGTCCTTCCGCAGCCCATCGCTTACTAAGTTGCGGCTGAGAACGTGCTAACCAGGTCCTTTTTGCAGATTGGGCACATACACGGGCATGGTACGCCGTCAATTCCCATCACAAGGATTCACATGTATACCGCACGGTGAACGTCAGTCTGGTCGACGTGAAAACAAAATGTATTTTTTCCACAGTTTTGTTGTTGTTGCTATTTTTTTTTAACTTTTTTTTTTTGTAGTGCTATTTGCAAAAATTTACAACGCGGGTTCCATTACACTCTTACTACGCCGACCAGTGACGTACGTTAGTCAGCTGGTGCGTTCCCTTGGTGGGGGGTGGGGTGGGGGGGTGGGAGGGGGTGATGGACGAGCAGAACAACTGTTGACTGATAAATAGTTATCTCACTTACACGCACTCTCTCTCTCTCTCTCTCACACACACACACACACACACACACACACACACACACACACACAACCAGTTGTACGTCCCTCATGATGCCAGCACATTCTTGGCAGCGGCTCTCTCTCCTCGTGCACAAGGTCAAAAAGCAATGTTGATGGCATCCGCGTACGGGTAACAAAGGCACTTGTATCCTCTCATTTGCTCCTCTAATTTGCTTCCAGTCCTTGCTTCACAGTCGTGCAAGTTATTTTGCACCTCCCCTCCCTCGCACTCAGTTCTCACCCACCCCACCCCACCCCACCCCACCCCATCCCATCCACACACCACTTGCTGATTTCTGCTAAGCTTTCAAGCCTCGTGTGCATACACACTCCCCGTCCGTTTTCACTCAAATTGCACAAGATGAATTCCATAGCACTGCACGTACTTTTTGTCCCCCCGTCACAAAGTTCAGTTCAAAAACGGGGTCACAAGAACAACAAACGTCGCAGCCGTCCAATAACAACAGCAGAACAGTTACAGTTGCGTGATCCAGTAATGACGTAATGATGGAGAGAAAAGACGTCCAGAGGAGGAGGAGGGGCGGGGGGCGGGGGGGGGGGGGGGGGCGGGGCGGGGGGGTGCACCTACTTGCTTACTCAAGACTTCACACACACCAGTCAGTCACACTGACAACAAGCAACAACAACAAAGTCTTCAACAATTAACACGCTTGGTCTCAATACTTGTAGACGTCCAAAAAAGAAAGAAAAAAGAAAAGAAAAAAGACGGGCGATGAAAAGTGAATGCGCAAAAGTCATCGTCCCCGCCCAGCAGCACACTAGACACAAGGACACTACAGACTCTGGGCACACGGGCGTCACGTCGGGCGCTATACTTCGGTGGCCAGGTAGTCCTCCGTGTAACGCGAGTGTCGCGACATGGCCGGCTCCAGGTAGACGGACCCGCGCACATTGTCTCTGTCCGGCGCTGGGGCCATCTTGGGCTTGACGATAATGGAAATGTCCCCGGAGTGCCGGTGGTACGTACTGAAACAGGGAGAGAAAGACACACAGTGAGTAAGGCACGCAGGCAGTCAGGCAATCAGTGATGCATTTAGTTTTAACGTCCACAGATACCCTGTGGTTGGTTTATCAGGGACGGGGTAGGGTGAGGGTGGGGAGGTACGAGAGCTCAGCTTCCACCTCCCTTGTTTACAACACAGTTCCTGAGCTCTGCGTGTGAGCGAGTTAGTAACTGGGTTTTGGACGTCCAGGGTCATCACCTCTGGACGATCGAACCCCAGCACAAGCAAATCTTCAAAACTCTTCTCGTACCCCCCCCTCCCACCGCCCCCCACACACACCACACCCCAAGACGCCAATGACAGAATCTTAAAAATGATGAAGGCGGTTGCTTTAAGAAGAAGAACAAGGTTCCAAGCGTGGACCAAAATAGGTACCTAAATGAATGTAAACGAATCTCTAAATAAATGGAAACAGAAGATATCGCTAAATGAATGGAAACGGAAGGTACGGAATCTCTAGATGAAGGTAAAGGGAAGTATCTATCCGACTGGCCAAGTGTCCAGCAGAAAACTCGATTAGGCCTAACACGGTCCAGCCACAAACAAGAAAATGGAGCCGTAACGCCGGCACACAGCTGGAAACAACTGTAGGATCTTAAACATACACAAGCCTATCACAACACGATCTTTATATATTTTCCTCTTGTCTGCTAGGCTCGTCGCCGTCAGAATCATAAAAAGGACCCCGCACCCCCAGAAGAAAAGAAAGAAAAAGAAAAAAATCCTAATGCAATGATCCAAAGTACCGACCGAGTTTTTATTTCACTTCCGCCACTCCTCGTCATCACCATAACATCTCCGTTGACCGATTACGTCTCATACTATATTAGGAAAACTCCACAAGGCTGGGACGCATAAAAATAACGACACTGACACCTTGACCGGCAATTAACTGTGGTTAATGGACACGGTCTAGTGACGTTTGGCCGAGTTCGCGATCAGTGAGCAGACACAAACTGATGGGGACAGACAGCGCTGGACATCGTTTCGTAGCGTCACTGTGGCGGTGACCGGGCAGCGTTTGCTACGTGCTCCCTGTCTTCCACCTCATTGACTACGTGCTCCCTGTCTTCCACCTCACTGACTACGTGCTCCCTGTCTTCCACCTCCCTGTCTTCCACCTCACTGACTACGTGCTCCCTGTCTTCCACCTCCCTGTCTTCTACCTCACTGACTACATGCTCCCTGTCTTCCACCTCACTGACTACGTGCTCCCTGTCTTCCACCTCCCTGTCTTCCACCTCACTGACTACATGCTCCCTGTCTTCCACCTCACTGACTACATGCTCCCTGTCTTCCACCTCACTGACTACATGCTCCCTGTCTTCCACCTCACTGACTACATGCTCCCTGTCTTCCACCTCACTGACTACGTGCTCCCTGTCTTCCACCTCCCTGTCTTCCACCTCACTGACTACATGCTCCCTGTCTTCCACCTCACTGACTACATGCTCCCTGTCTTCCAACTCACTGACTACGTGCTCCCTGTCTTCCACCTCCCTGTCTTCCACCTCACTGACTACGTGCTCCCTGTCTTCCACCTCCCTGTCTTCTACCTCACTGACTACATGCTCCCTGTCTTCCACCTCATTGACTACGTGCTCCCTGTCTTCCACCTCACTGACTACGTGCTCCCTGTCTTCCACCTCATTGACTACATGCTCCCTGTCTTCCACCTCACTGACTACATGCTCCCTGTCTTCCACCTCACTGACTACGTGTTCACTGTCTTCCACCTCATTCACTACTTGCTCCCTGTCTTTCATCTCACTGACTACACGCTCCCTGTCTTCCACCTCACTGACTACATGCTCCCTGTCTTCCACCTCATTCACTACATGCTACCTGTCTTCCACCTCCCTGTCTTCCACCTCACTGACTACATGCTCCCTGTCTTCCACCTCCCTGTCTTCCACCTCCCTGACTACATGCTCCCTGTCTTCCACCTCCCTGTCTTCCACCTCACTGACTACATGCTCCCTGTCTTCCACCTCATTCACTATGTGCTCCCTGTCTTCCACCTCTGGTACCTGTTTGCATCTCTTCGGCAACAGCCAAGTCTGACCAACACCAACCTTGTATGGCCCTACACTGACAGCAGTGAAGTTCTCCACATGTTTGTCCCTTCATTTTACTTTACCTCAACCCCCCACCCACCCCAACCACGCCCACAGACACCCTACATTGACAGCAGTTAAGCTCTCAACATGTTTGTTCCTTCGGTCTAGTTTACCTCAAGGCCCACCCCCCCCCCCCCCCCACCCCCCCACCACCACCCCCCCCCCCCCCCACACACACACACACACCAGCGGGAGAAAAAACCCTGATGTTAGACAGTGTCAGCGCAGGATGCCAATGCCTCGTAATTGAAGACATCACTAACAAAGCCAAGCAACCACATCCACCTGATACAGCAACTGGCTGCAGGTGAAATCAAGGCTGAGCTGAGGACGAGCCAAAGGTGGCAACAAAAAAGAAGGGCGGTGGGGGTGGAGGAGGTGGAGGGTGGGGGGGGGGGGGGGGGCCTGAATGAAAACCAGGACCGAGCGAGACAATGACACGACGGGCAAGCTACATGTTTCAGCCGAAGGTGCCAGCCGCCGAAAAGGCCTGAGAAAGTCAGTGAGAGTTTGGCACCACCGCTGTTGGTGTCGCTGCCAGCGACAGACTGGCAGTAATTGCCGATGATCTGCGTATTGTCTGTCTTCTTTTCTCTGCCATGTGCACGCACACCTTGCCAGAACCGCTACACTAGGCTCGTTTGCACAGCTCTGGTGAATGCGAGTTCCGTTTCGTTTCAAATGTAACCACGCAATGGATCTCTCTCTCTCTCTCTCTCTCTCTCTCTCTCTCTCTCTCTCTCTCTCTCTCTCCAGTTCTTCGCAGGCTGTGTGGCAAGTTTGAAATCTGGTAAGTACTGACAGAAAGCTTAAGTGTTGGCTGGACGAGGCAAAATCTGCATTCAAATCATCGCATTTGCTCCGTTTCTTCTGGTGGAGCCAGAATATCACTTGAAGCAGATTGCTTAGTTTCACGTTACGGTACTGATTCAGTTACTTTACTGACACCTTATGGACACTCTACGTCACTGATTCAGTACTTTATTGACACCCTATGGTCACTCTACGTCACTGATTCAGTACTTTGTTGACACCTTATGGACTATCTCCGTCACTGATTCAGTACTTTATTGACACCTACGGACACTCTACGTCACTGATTCAGTACTTTATTGACACCTTATGGACTATTTCCGTCACTAATTCAGTTACTTTATCGACATGCTATGGAAAATGATTCACAATCTGCCTGCTCTACGGACGATCGTTCATTGATTCAGTTACCTTGTTATTTGCACCTTACGGAACATCACTGATCAATCCACTTACGTCGTTACTTGCACGTTACGGAACATCTCTGATTAATCCAATTATTTCGTTGTTTGCACGCTGTTCCAGTAACTGGTTCACTTAACTATTCTGCCTCACAGTGAACGGGTCTCAGCAAATGATGTGGTTACAGGTTACCAACAGACCCCTTAACCTGGCTGACACCAAACCCTTTAACCTTGCTGGAACCAAATCCCTTTACCTGGCTGATACCAAACCCCTTTAGCTGGCTGGAACCAAACCCCATTACCTGGCTGGAACCAAATCCCATTACCTGGCTGATACCAAACCCCATTACCTGGCTGGAACCAAACCCCTTTACCTGGCTGGAACCAAACCCCATTACCTGGCTGGAACCAAACCCCATTACCTGGCTGGAACCAAACCCAATTACCTTGCCGGAACCAAACCCCTTTACCTGGCTGATACCAAACCCCTTTACCTGGCTGGAACCAAACCCCATTACCTGGCTGGCATGGTTTGTTTTTCCAGCCTAAGTGCTTTGTGTGGGTTTTTACCGCTCGTGCCGGCGACACGGGGGACGCTACCAATCAAGGACAGTGGGAAGCGACCATATGGTGCACCTTAGGTCTGGCTCTGTGCCGCTGCCAGTGTCCTCTGACCAGGTCACTGGGAGATTACAGTACAGCATAAACACTCTGGGTCCCGATAGCGTGTGCCCTTTTTCTTTTTGACATGGGGTGGGGGGAGGGGGGGAAGAGAGAGAGAGAGAGAGAGAGAGAGAGAGAGAGAGAGAGAGAGAGAGAGAGAGAGAGAGAGAGAGAGCACAAAGGCACTTTCGGGAAAATCACGTTTTTCTGACTCCGATAAAGTGTGTAAGCCAGTAACTTCACCGAGGTCCCTCCCCCACCCCACCCCTTTCGCCCGGACACCTACCCACCCTAACGCCTATCTACTCGGGCAATTCCCTAAGTAATACAGGCTCAACGCGCCTTACAATACACTCTCAAACATCCAGTAATCGAAAGAACCAACACACACACACACACACACACACACACTCGCAAAACAAACAGGTCCTAGAGACAATCATCGACGGACATCGTATACACACCTGATATCAACTTTCGTATCCTCCGACAACGCGTCGACGTCTAACCTCCGGATGGGTTTTTCATAGTCATAAACACAACTGTCCCTGTGGGAGGAGGGCAGGGCGGGGGCGGGGGTGGGGGCGGGGGCGGGGTAGGGGGGCTCGTGCACGAGCGAGTCTCTGATAAAGTTTTTGCTGACAGCCTTGTCGCGGTAGGCCCGATGCTGCTGCGAGTTGAGGCGGTTAATGTCCTGCTGCTCCTCGTTGGAGACCTTCATCACCGAGGGGGCGGGCGGCATCAGGCCGGCGGCGTGGTGCGAGTACGGGGTGGTGAAGATGGTGGACGCGCCGCTGCCACCGTCGTACTTCCCCTCCGCCTTGCCGGCGCCACACAGGGCGCCGGTGGTGGTAGTGCCCACACCACCACCGCCGCCGCCACCACCGCCACCGCTCACCCCGCCAACGCCCACCCCGCCGCCGCCACCGTCGTCGTCCAGACACTTGGCGTCTCGACCCGAGTCCAGGCCCTTGCCGTGGTTGTCGCCGCGGTTGTTCATGTTGTTGATGTAGTTCTGGTGCCGCTCCATGTCCATGTTCTGCGCCTGCCGGCGCCGCTTGCGGCAGAGCAGGATTACGACGACGACGATGATGAGCAGGATGGGCAGCCCGGCGCCCAGGCACACCACCACCAGCAGCTGCGGCGTCGACAGGTCGTCGTCGCCGCCGGCCAGCCCGCTGGCGTTGCCCGACTGGTGCAGCGGGTCCTCGGTGGTGGCGGAAGAGGGCGGCAGCGGCGGGCGGCGGGTGCCGTTGTTGGGCGCGCCGCCGCCGCCGACGGCGGTGGTTGAGGTGGTGGTGGTGGTGGTGGTGGTGGGCGGCGCCGGGGTGGTGCTCATCCCTTCGTACAGTTGGCAGTCCTTGCCCCAGAAGCCGTCCGGGCACTGGCACTCGTAGTCGTCGATGAGGTCGCGGCAGACCCCGCCGTGCCGGCAGGGCTGCAGCAGGCAGTTGTCCACGTTGACGCTGCAGTCCTTGCCCGTCCAGCCCGGCTGGCAGCGGCACAGGAAGTCGTTGACCAGGTCCGTGCAGTGGCCGCCGTTGGCGCAGGGTCGCATCTCGCAGTCGTCCACGTTGATCTGGCAGGTGGGGCCCACGAAGCCGGCCACGCAGCGGCACTCGAAGTCGTTGGTCAGGTCGATGCAGGTGCCACCGTTGGCGCAGGGTTTGTGGGCGCAGTAGTCGTGGCCATCGTCCTCGCACGTGGGGCCGAAGAATCCGCTGGGGCAGATGCATTTCCCGTTGACGCAGTGACCGCCTGCAACACGTAGCAACACGAGACATGTAGTACACCACGCTACAACACAACGCAATGCAATACAGCACAATACGGTATAGTACTATGGAACTTTAAGGCCAAGTGACAAGGTTCGTGCACAAGGAATGGGACGTGGTGCCAAGTACACTCACTCGCACATTCGCGTTCGCGCCGATCCTGAAAAGTGAACGACAAAGCCATCTTTCAATCACGGGGCGTCAGGACGCGTTGGAACATTAGCCGGTTTTAACGTTGTTGTTTCTGTTTTAAGGCCAATAAAGCTTCCTGAACTGAACTGGCTTTAGCTGTCCATCTCTATCAATGTACTACTGAACACAAGGAAACCATACTGTGCCAGGAAAGAATTTGTCCAAGCATTTGACTGATACGCTACAGGGTGAATGGGAACATGGACTTGGGAAATGAGGAAATGTCCACTGTGCGTTTTCATTTGCTTTCAACATGATTTCATTCACCAATCTGATAAATAGATTGATGTCAACAAAACGTATCAAGGTCATCCGGGCGCACCAACAAGACAGAGGTTTGTCTTCAGTGACCTATATTGGAGATTTCCCTTCCTATGAACCCAATGTCTGAGGACTACACCTACATGTTCTTGCAGAAGGATAAAACGGCAAAAGGTGGGTAGATAGGAGGGATGGCAATGGAGACGGAGCCAGTGGGGTGGGGAGGAGAGTAGAGGGGGCTGGAGAGGGGTGTCTCTGTAACTCCAAAGGCGAAGTTAAGGTTAAGTTAACACAAGTATTACATGGCAGTCCCATTTAACAACAAGACCAGCGGGGAACGGCTGAAAGTCTACACCGTCTGTACGTCAGCGACACCGACTTTGCCGTGCTTTCCCGCGTCAGGTAATAAGCCAAGTGAAGTAACTGGTGCATGGAGTTGGACTCAATTGCAACACACTCAACTCCACCATCCCCGTTGAACGCCAGACTTAACCCTCGCACAGCGGCGGCTTTTGCCCTCAGTCTTAATTACACCCCCATTTCCTGCCCGGGTAGCTAAGTGAATCCGGGAAAGAGATGGCGGAAGGGGGGGGGGGGAATGGATGTGCCCCAGCAAACCTTTTCGATTCTTTTCCTGGTCGTCACGCTCGACGAATTTTCATCAATGAATGATGGCAAGGCCTGCGAACCTCCACGCACAAAAATGACACAAGTCTGTGAGAGGCTAGGGACGGAGGCGGGGTGGGGGGTGGGGGGGGGGGGGGGGGGAAGAGAGAAGAGGGGGACACAAACACACACCTCCAAAACACCTGCCGCATCTCTCTCCCTCTCGATCCTTGGCGCAGCAATCCCTGCGTCCGACTTGACAATAGCTGCACCCTTCCATCCGACCCCTCCCCGACCCCCCTACCCCTTCTCCCCCGCTGAGAAAGGACAGTGAACCTTTCTCTGTCATTATAACCGATGTGCCTGCCTCCTCTGCCCGCCCTCTACCCTCTACTCCGTCGTTCTTCACTCTCCTCTCAACAACGCAGTAAGGTGCAGGCTGAACCGTTGTCAGGCAACCGACGAGAAGAAGAAATAAAAGTAAGAAGAAGAAGGGCAAAAAAAAGAAGAAAAAAAAGATGTCTCACTATCTAGTATCAGTTCAGCGTTTTGAAAGCGACAAAACAAACAGCAACGCTCGCTTTGGGTTTTCCCCCAAAGAAAATAGCTAGTTTTACAGCCCTTTCTTTTTTTCTTCCTTTTATCCCCCCCCCCCCTTTCCTATTTTTCTTCTTTTTTGGGGTGGGGTGGGGTAGGGAAAGGAGGGCTTGTCGCAACAGTCCGTGGTTAAAGCAAGGGTAGACGCAGCGTGCTTGAGAACCCCTGCTAAACACTGCGAGCCGTCATCCCGTGCGACAAGACAATCCACTTAGCTGATGAGCACCTCGCTGCCACTCTCCGTCAGCACGTGCGAAATTGCCAGTGGGGTTTCTAGGTCACGGGCCCCAGAGACAAGACAGCGCCGTGATGAGGGGGTGTGGGCACAAGGGGGCGCCTCCAACCTCCACGGGCAGCCGGGGGAACTCGCATACCGACCAGTCGCGTAATTGCTGTCATTCAGATGTTGCCCGTTGTAATCGGATACACCATTTGGGTTAAATGTCTGTCGGCAGGGTAAATAAATGGCGTGTGTATGGGGGGGGGGGGGGGGGGGGCAAAGAAATGTACAACAATACTCGCTCGTGAAGCTGAAAAATGTCGAGCATTCTAACGTTGTCCGTATTGCTTTTTGTTGGTGAAGAACAGAATCCACAAAGTTATCGCAAGTCTGTTGCAGTCTACGTTGTCCGTTTATTTTTTGCTAATGTGGAACAGAATCCACAAATTTACCGAACGTTTCAAGTTTGACCAACAACTCCCAGCTCATCAGGACTCCCCCCACCCCCCTCCCGTTTTTATGAAACAGTTTGTATTCAAGGGTACGGGAAATACGACAAGGACGAAGAAGAGAAAATGGGACGAGGGCAATGCTCCACCATGTTGCCGGAAATAAGGCTTCCAAGTGTGCCACAAGATCGAATCCAAAACGCACTTCCGTTATGAAGCATGAGTTGATGTGCTGAACGCGCGCGCGCATCAACAAGAACGGGATTAGTATCACATCATACAGCGCAGATAAGCATCACACAGCGCACGCATCAACATGAATAGGATTAACATTACATCACACAGCGCAGGATTAGTATCACAGGATTAGCATCGTACAGCGCACACATCAACAAGAAAGGAAAAGAGAGAGAGAGAGAGAGAGAGAGAGAGAGAGAGAGAGAGAGAAGAGGGGGGGGGGGGGGGGTAATCACAGCATTTTACGTGATTTGTTTCCTCAACATCAAATCGCAATTAAAAATTCCTGACTCACAGTTCAGCACATACCACTTTATGTTCAAACTTCGAGCTGTGTCGCCGACCCGAATCAAAAACGCATTTTCATTATCAAGCATAAGAAGATATGCTGAACTGTGTCACTGAAGCAAACCAAAAAAGCGCCCCCCCCCCCCCCCCCCCCCCACACACCACCTACACACGGCCGTAGGGCTGCCGACAGACCGAGGCGGACCCTCCCCAAACACACACACACAAAACCCGAGAGTACTGACCATTCTGACAAGTGTCCTTCTTGCAGCCCCCGGTGTCCACCTCGCAGTGGAAACCGGCGTAGCCCTGGGCACACAGACACTGGTAGGAGCCGGCGTGGTCCACGCACGTGCCGCCGTTGTAGCAGGTGTCGGGGCGGCAGTAGTTGGCCTCCTCCTCGCACAGCTCGCCGAAGAAGCCTTGCGGGCAGTTGCACGTGAAACCGGTCTCTCCGCTCTGTGACACGCAGCAAGTCAGCTCGGTTACGCTACGCTACGTCTTGGGTCTTTTACCGGAATAAGTAAACAACCTGGTGTGTGTGTGTGTGTGTGTGTGTGTGTGTGTGTTGTGTGTGTGTGTGTGTGTGTGTGTGTTTTACGCCCAGCAAAGATTTTCCCCTACGGATAAACAATCGCCCTGAAATCGAGAGTATTAAACGTAGTAGTTGACGTGGTTGACTGGGTGTGGAACAAATTTATTTACTTACGGATAAACAAACAGCCTTTGCGCCCGGCCTTAACGCGTCCAAGACGCACCCATGCGTCCAAGATTTGTTTTGATTTTTTTTATAAATGTTTATGCTTTGTGTAATGATGAACAATAGACATTTGATTGATTTGATTTGAAAAAAGGTTAACAAGAACGCTGAATTTAGACACTACAAAAACATGCGAAAACGCCTTTGCCAAGCAACAGCAAACGTCCGATCAAGTGTGAACTGTGAATTGAACCGAATAAATCTACTGTAAAAGGAACAGGGTAAAGTAATCTGAACTGTAACATGAAACTGAATCTGCTGATCTGCATCACCTACGTTTAATACTCTCGATCGAATAAACACACAAACTAGTTGCAACCTAACTCTGAGAGAGAGAGAGAGAGAGAGAGAGAGAGAGAGAGAGAAGAGAGAGAGAGAGAGAGAGAGAGAGAGAGAGAGAGAGACAGACAGACAGACAGACAGACAGACAGACAGGCAGGCACGTGGCTTCGAATCGTATATATCAACAAACGGTAAACGACTAATGCCGAAACTCTATCCACAAGGGAAAACAATAACGGGACCTCGATTCCCATTCAACCGGATCTCCCATTCAACCCACGTCCGGACGTGAAGCTTTCATGCAGCTGGAATGAAGATCACGCCCAGAAAGATGTTAAAACACAGCCTCCGCAAGCCAGAGACAGACACACAGCCCGACAACCTTGAGTCAGCTATAAACATGACAGACACAAATCTGTGCACACAGAATTGCATACCACGTGCCTGTAGTCCTTCCTCCATCCACAACGGGGGCAACAACAACAACAACATCAACAAAGCAAGAGGAAGAGAGAGAGAGAGAGAGAGAGAGAGAGAGAGAGAGAGAGAGAGAGAGAGAGAGAGAGAGAGAGAGAGAGAGAAAAAAGCAAGTACGCACACACACACACACCTTTTCATCATCATCGCTACCCTCAAACGCTTATTGCTATTAAATATTTAAAAGAAAAAATAGAGCAGACTGATTTTATTTACTTTAATATATCTCCTCCTCTCTCTCTCCATATATCTACATCCACACACACACACACCGGCAGCTGAGCCACAAGGCGTGGCATCGATCGCCCCAGTTTGCATAGTTGCACAGTGCGAACAGGGATTGATTCAGCTGCAGTTCGACATGCAGGCGTCAATGAATCATCCTTTGGCAGTACGATTTAACACTGTCTTTTCCATATGTGGTTTGGTGGGTTGCTTTTTTTCTTCTTCTTTTTTTGAGGGGGGGGGGGGGGGTAGGAAGGGAGGTGGGGTTAATCTCGGTAGTTTGCAGCACTGTAAAGCTCTGTGTTTATCGGCGCCTAATGCTGCCATTAGAACGCTCGAACCACTGCCACAGTCATTCCGAGCTCGACGACATTATACTGCCTCAGAACTATACTGCCTTATAGTGCCTCAGAGCTATACTGCCTTATACTGCCTCAGAGCTAGACTGCCTTATACTGTCTGAGAGCTATACTGCCTCAGTGCTATATTGCCTTATATACTGCCTCAGAGGTATACTGCCTTATACTGTCTGAGAGCTATACTGCCTCAGTGCTATATTGCCTTATACTGCCTCAGAGCTAGACTGCCTTATACTGTCTGAGAGCTATACTGCCTCAGTGCTATATTGCCTTATATACTGCCTCAGAGCTAGACTGCCTTATACTGTCTGAGAGCTATACTGCCTCAGTGCTATATTGCCTTATACTGCCTCAGAGCTAGACTGCCTTATACTGTCTCAGAGCTATACTGCCTTATATTGCTTCAGAGCTATACTGCCTTATATTGCTTCAGAGCTATACTGCCTTATACTGTCTCAGAGCTATGCTGCCTTACACTACCTCAGAGCTCCGCTTTCCCTTCAGTCCTATGTTTGTGTGGACCGACACAGTCCTTTTCGATCACCTTTCTAATGCACTCCATCACTATCTGTGTTGGAAGGACTGACTCCGACAAAACAGGTAACTGCACTTCCAGAGACGGAGACGTTTTTCGTGCAACAATATCTAAGGAAGCCCTAATAATATCTCAGGACCCCCACCCCCAAACACACACACGGCCAAAAATATCAAGCCAACAAACCCGAGGAAAAGAACAAACATCACACAACGACAGACACATCTGGATAAACATAATGAATGTTCTGACTCGATTGGCCAGCCACGAAAAAGGAGCATGCCTTACCTGGCACGTGGCCCCATGAAGACACGGCTGGTCCTCACAATGGTCGATTTCAATCTCACAGTTGGTGCCGTTGTAACCAGGGCGACAGGTGCACGTGTAGCTCCCGCGCCCCGTGTTAGTGCACGTCCCCGCGTTCTTGCAGGGAGAGTGGTGGGTGCAGAAGTTCAAATCTGAAAGAGGGCGGGAAAAGTTAACTCCCTTCGTCGATTGAAAACGGGCGGGAAAATGAACTAACTCCCTCTGGCTGAAAGAGGGTGCGAAAAGCCAGGTTTGGGTTTAAAATGACTAAAATCGCCCTGCCTTAAAAAGAAAAAAGAAAAAGGGGGCTGATGCAATACAACGACAATCAACAACAACAAACAATTCCATACCTCTGCTAACATGCCCGTCCGATTCTACACTGTCTTGGGCCCAGTAATTCCAGTTTAAACCTTTGATGTTCGAGTGTGACTATTAGTATTTTGACTCGTATGCAACAAGGAGGAGGAGGAGCAGGAAGGCACGGGTGGAGGAACAGCTTCTTTGCCTTCTCAACTAAGGGGGGGGGGGGGGGGGGGGGACTACTTTCAACTTTCATTCATTTCATGGTGCTTTACGTCCACAGAAACTGTACGGGTTACTGGCGACGGGGATTTTCAACTTCTGCATCCGCGCTCTTTTATTTCCAGCCAACCGCAGGACCCGTTAAGCGAGGAAGGAAGTGGCGAGAGCCTTTCCCACTCGTGGCCGCCCCGGCAGAGAAGGGCAAGTCTATCGATCGGCTGATAACTGTTCGGCGGCCGGTGGCAACAGCTTGCAACTTACACCCAAACACGCGAAGGTCACCACTACGCAGAGACACGATAGGTAGTCAAAAGAGGGCGAGGGGAGGAGGACGAGGAGGAAGGGAGGAGGGGGGTGGGGGTGGGGGGGTTGGCGGCAGTTTTTGCATGCACTTGCCGCGGTAGTGTTCGGTATCTGCAACAGTGGTGGATGGATGCGTCAGTGATGCACGAGCAGGTGTTGCAAGCGGTTAATAATACCAAAGTTTGTTCTGTTGCGGTTTTTCCTTCCTGGTGGGCGACCGGTGGTGGGTTTTTTTTAAAATACGGCTAGTCGTACAGTTTATCTGCAGCTGGAGAGTTGCTTGTGTAATATATATATATATATAATGTAACATACATATCACACTTGAATTTCTCGAATTTCTCGTCTATTTCGCGCGTATGTGGGCGCGCGGCGAGAGATAGATAAACAGATACTACTTTATTACACAAGGATAAAGATTTAGGCACAAGTCGGGTGTGTGTGTTTTTTAAAAATAAATCTGTCCCTCATGACAAGCACAGCAACGCTCAATACATCAAACAAGAACACAAACAACTGTGGCAAAATACAACTTAAAAAACAACAAAACTACTGTCTTAAAAGAGAGAGAGAGAGAGAGAGAGAGAGAAGAGAGAGAGAGAGAGAGAGAGAGAGAGAGAGAGAGGAGAAGAGAGAGAGAGAGACACACACACACACACACCACAACTTACCCTGGTTGCAGAAGAGTCCGCCCCAGCCCTCCTCACAGTTGCACTCCCAGTAGGGTTTGACGGTGCACGTGCCGTGCTGACACCCCGGGTAGGGGATGCACACGTTGCAGTGCTTGCCCTCCCACCCCAGCCGGCATCTGCAATCACACACAGGTACAACCACTTAAGTCAAATTCCGCTTCATTTAAAAGCATAGCACTACCCATCGAAGGTAGTGCACGTTAAGTTCAGTTCAGTGTTGCTTTACGAACACAGAGACCATAGTGTTTAAGGACTATTCGGTACGGGGAGCCCAGGACGGCCACCTCGACTGTGTGTGCATGCGTGTTGACTGTTAGGGCGGGGCACTGAGCAAATTGAACAAACTGGAAAACAGCAATGGAAACCATCTCTCCGCTTTCAAACCCTAAATTTCCCATAAAATTCCAAACTTCACGGATCTTAAATAGCCCATCTCTCTCTCTCTCTCTTACACACACACACACATACACACACACACACACACACACACACACACACACTAACCCCGTTCACATCCTCGCCAGTGTAACTATCTTTCTTTCTGGCGCCATGCGGAGGTCACTGGAACTCTAAACGTATATTATGGTTCGTTTAATGGACGTTTCTGGATAATATCATACTGTCTTGTGGACAAGCCTTCAGAGAACATACACTGCACCACCTAGTACAGTACAGATTCACTGGCAGGCAGGACCGATTACTAACTAGTCTCCACACCTACAGGCCTGTAGTACTACTATACTGTACACTAGCATTATTATTAGCCAGTGAGCGAAATCGGTCCAGTCGCCAGCACGGACGGACGGTCCCACCACCGGTGCCGCCGTGGGACATTAGCCGCCGCGTCAACACGGCCGTTCAATGGTGAAGCAGCTGTCGCCGCCGCGTTCTGTCCTCGCCCCTCCGCCGGTCCTCCCGTGTTTTGACACCGGGCTGCGGCCGCCGCTACCCCGCCGCTCCGCTGGCCGAGTTAAGCCGTTAGGTCGGGGGGGCCCCGAGGACCTCTCTCTGCCCACTGCCCCTCCCGATCAGCCAGCGCAGTGCAGGGATCAGGAGGGGTCCAGGGGGCTTAATCGGATGAGATCCGCGACAGTCGTAACGACTGACCGTGACGGAGAAGTCCCCCCCCCCCCCTCCTCCAACCCCACCGACCGAGACGCGTTGGGAGTCTTTTTTCTCTCTTTTCCTTCTTCCTTTAAGTCCTGGGGACGCTCATCGTAACTGGCCGCGCGAACTAAGTAATTATTTTAAGGGCTGACGGTAAAATTCCTGACGGCACCTCCTCTTGTCTCCTCCCCCCCCCCCACCCTCCCTTCATTTCCCTCCACCCCCTCCCCTCCCTCCCACCCCGGTCTCTCCGCGCCTCTTGTCTTCCCAGTCTTACGCAGGTATTCCACTCCAGTGCCTGAAGTAACGTTTGACAATGTCGCGAGCTAGGACCAAGAGCGAGCGAGACCTCAGCGATCTACTTCATTTTCGTCGACAGGTTTGGCACCTTTACTGAAAGGGGTAGGGCTAGAAATGAAGTGGAGGAGGGGGGGGATCTCATACTTCGTGTGTCAGCAGAAAACTCTTGCTTGGTTGTAATCTTAATCTCTCTTCATTACGTAACTGCAGGGTGCATGCTCTCAGAGAGAGAGAGAGAGAGAGAGAGAGAGAGATAAGTAGGTAACTTGGTGTTTTACGCCCAGTCAACCATTACGGTTATATCAGGGCGAAAGAGAGAGAGAGAGAGAGAGAGAGAGAGAGAGAGAGAGAGAGAGAGAGAGAGAGAGAGAGAGAGAGAGAGCTAAACCTAAACATATCATGTTTTATTCACTGTCTGGGACACGACATAAATTCGCTCGGTGCACTGGAACTCCATGTCAGAACCGTACAGAATACCCTCGTTCCCATGTTTACTGTTTTCAAGATTGACACCATTCCGCAAGGGGATCAACAGGTACACCCCCACCCCCCCCCACACACACACCACCACCACCATCCCCCGTCCACGCTCTTCTCCCTCAGAGCCAGCCAACCGGAGAATACAAAACAGAAACGCACCATGCATAACCTTTCTTACGACGCAGCGTTACATAGGTAAAACACACACACACACCACACAAAAAACCAAGGCATCCCTTTGTCTCTGATCTCGCGGTTACGCAGGTAAGACCAAGGCATCCCTTTGGGCCGGAGTCTGGAACCGCCAGTCCCGCCTCGGCAGGAACCAACAGAAACACTCTCCGTCCGTTTTAACCGCCGTGTCGGTGCCAGTGACTGACGCTCCGCTAGCTAGCTAGCTGGGCAAAGCCCTAGAGACCGCTTTCTCGTCTTGCTCCGATCGTATCTCCTGCTTCCGATTATGCCTTGTGATAGCTGGCATTCCTAGAAATGGTACTTAACTCCCTGGTGGAATGCTAGAACTTAGCAGAGCAAAGCCGAGACCTAAAGATAAGGAGGGTGGGAAGGACAGGGAGATTGGGGGAGGAGAGAGAGACGGGCGGGGGGGGGGGGGGGGGGGGGAGGAATTTGCAATGACCGACTGATCCAGATATCTAGATGGCGACAAAACTCGAACTTTCCCAGGATGTGCACTGGCTACTGAACACTAGGGTTAAGCCCAACGTAAGAGTTTTTGTGTGTGTGTTTGGGGTGCGTGGGAGCTTATGTGCTGTGTGTGTGCGCGCGCGCGCGCGCGTGCGTGCGTGCGTGTGTGTGTTGCGTACTCTGTGTGTACATAATCTACCTGACCCACTCACCCCCACCCCACCCCATCAACCCCACCCCCCGCACTCTCCGACCACTGGTGATACAGGCGGTCAGTCCATCATCACGTGAGGGTGATGCTACATCATGTCCCCTTCTCACCCTGCCTGCCAGCCAGGAATCGGGCCACTCACACATTCCCCTCGCCCGCTGCCGGAACCAGCCATTTGTCAGAGCTCGTCGGCATCACGGCGGCACCCGTCCTGCCGCCTGGCTACCTGCAGCAGGTAGACAGGGGGCCAGACAACCACCTCACCTCTCGCCTCGGCCACCTGCACGCTCCACCAGCTCCGTCGTCGTCAGTCTCACAGTTCTTCCTTTTATCTTCGGCTTTTGTTTCTCTCTGATGTAGCATCACTCTGTGTGTGTGTGTGTGTGTGTGTGTGTGTGTGTGCGTATTCGTGTGTGTGTGTGTGTGTGTGTGAGAGAGAGAGAGAGAGAGAGTAGAGGAGAGGAGAGAGAGAGAGAGAGAGAGAGAGGAGAGAGGGGGGGGGAGGGGGGAGAGAGGGGGAGAGAGAGAGAGAGAGAGAGAGAGTGTTAGTGCATGTGTTAGTGTGTGTGTGTGTGTGTGTGTCTGTGTGTGTGTATGTGTGTATGTGTGTGTGTGTGTGTGTGAGAGAGAGAGAGAGAGAGAGAGAGAGAGAGAGAGAGAGAGAGAGAGAGAGAGAGAGAGAGAGAGAGAGAGAGAGAGAGCAGGGTGGGAGCGGCAGATACACAGAAGTAGTGGCAGGTAACCTAGCCAAAGGCACGGTGCCAGCCAAGCGGCCGCGGTACGGTTAGTACACCACAGGTACAAGCGGTTCCGCTAAAAAGAAAGAGAGCGGGAAAAAAAGAGTCATAATAAAGGTGTGTACACAGTCGTCGGCTACAGCTCGTCTGCTGCTCGTCTCGCTCTGAGCTCCGCAATTCTCTGTCTGCGTCATCAGTGCCGCAAGACAAGAAACAACTCCGCCGCCTGCAACAAACCCACCGTTTTCCTACCCGTGCAGCTTGAATGCTTCACTCCCTTCCTGTCTACACCTCGCTCGCCCCCCCCCCCCCCCCCCCCCCACACCCCCCCTCCTCCCACCGCTCACCTAGTAAGACTGAATTCAACCTACAACGGCGAAAGACTCAAGAGCGTACTGTATACAGCTCCTCTTCACAAGAGAGTCACTCGGGTGAAGTAAAAAGACTGGAACGGAAACCGTGACACACACCCCCGGACACGAAGGGCTTCATCGTGGGAAACGTTTAGCGCCGACCGACCAGAAGCGGACACGGCCGGAAAAAGTGCCGACTCACACGGACGGACAAGGCCCCCACCGACCCGGCGAGGAGGCGCTGAGAGCGAAGACCTTCCTTCGCGAAGGAATCCCAAGGAGAAGGTCTTTGCTGAGAGGGGTTCCAGCCGAGGCAAACCCTACCCACCCCACCCCCTACCTCCCCACAACGTCAACAAGCTGTGTTTTGCCGGAGTCTGCTCGGAGTGGCCAGCTCGCGATAGTGCGGGCAGGGCCGGTGCAACGCCCACCTGGAAGGACCGTGGAGAGGTGGGTGCTGTATGTTGTGATAGGTATTTACCCCAACAATGGCCGCTCCTGGCCACTGCAGCTGTCAACGTGTCAGAGGTGTCTGACTTGAAGCCCCTGGGGGGGACTGAGGAGGGGGAGGAGAGAGGAAGGGGTGGAGGGGGGGGGGGGGGGTAGAAAGAAAGAAAGAAAGAACGAAAGAAAAAAGAGAAGTGGGAAGTGCCTTAACGTTAGCATGGGAAATGCTAAGCAAAACGTGGACATTTTCAACACGTGCGCGCGCACGCACACACACACACACACACACACACACACACAGAGACACACACACACTCTCTCTCTCTCTCTCTCTCCCGCTCACCTGCATTCGTTGGGTTTGTCGCAGAAGCCATTGTCCGGATGACAGTCGGGCAGACACAGAGCTGCAACACAGATCAACAAAATAATCAATCAGGGTGCCGGAGAATACATCAATACACACAACAAATCATCACTTTCTTCTTCGCGTTTTTCACCACCGAGTCAACCGCACTGGTTTATCAGGGCCATCATCAACAAGAAGACAAGGAGAGAAGGAAGGAAACTGGTCTTCAACGCCCAGTCAACCATCATCAGTGACGGTTACAATTAGGCGAACAAGTGGACAAAACATACGTCCAGAGCAACACATAGCATTTAGTAACAGAACCCGACAAATACCACAAAGACACGCACGCACGCACACACACACACACACACACACACACACACACACACACACACACACACACACACACAAAGGGAGACAGAAGAAAGAGAGAGAAAAAGAGATCACGCTTCTTATTTAGCACCAATTAAAACCAACTCTTCTTCGGCCGACAGACTTTACGAGAAGCGTCCCAGCCTTCCAAGTGCCAGGCACTAAAAACTCGGCCGGTCCATTATGACATCAAACCCGTCATCAATAGGTAATGACGTCGCAGCTGTCCGTCCTTCCTGGCCACCCCCTTGTTCTCCGACCGCCACCACTACTTCCCTCGACCCCCCCCCCCCCCTTGACCAGCTCCCTCCCTGCCCCATCGATCTTCGATTCCGGAGAAGCCCAGCACCATGAAATCTAAGCCGCTCCCGACAGGCTAATTATCTGCCCTGTTTACTAATTAATGCAGGGTAGATTATAAACGGCGGTCAGCGCGATAATTGACCAGCGGCGGCTGACCGATGCTATCGGAGGGTGGGGGGTGGAGGCGGGCGTGCAGTACTGTCGGCAGCGCCGGCTCGGGAATGCCTCCGCCCTTCGGTAAAGTTTCGGCAGTGAGCGAGTTGGCGAGGTAGGCAATTCCTGCTTTTGCCGGGGGAGAGTTGGGGCTGGCTTGTGGGTGGGTGGGTGGGGGGGGGGAATGAAGGAAAATAATAATGGCGACTGCGGAACAGCTGCAGCAGAGACAGTAGATACACAGTTAGTTAGTTTTTTATATAATTATTTTTACTTTCTCAGCTTACAGTAATATAACGGCATAATTATAATGTGGATGGATGTTTTTGAATAAACGCCCCACATTGATGTGCTTGCAAACATTGAAGAGAAAGAAGAAGAAGAAGGTTGGAAAAAAGAAGAAAAGAAAAAAAAGGAGAGAGAGAGAAAAAAAGAGGCCACTTTGAATCCGAAACGTTCCAAAAAGCGTCCAACCCCTTTTTCCGACCAACTGTGCGTCTCACTCACTCCCCCACCGCAACCTTCCACCCGACCGATGCCACTGACGGGCACCCGACCACGACCACGACCACCACCACCACCAGCAAGCAGCTTGCAAGCAGCAGCGCCCAGCCAGCCAGGTAGGCACGGTACGGAGAGGGTTCACACGGGAAAACCCGTCAACTTCCTGGTGTCGGACAGTGCTAGCTGCTGGCGCAGGTAAGGCAAGGAACCCACGCTACAGCCATGCTAAGCGCGTGATGACCGCCGATAACGAGGCGGCCACGAGAAACGTATTGCACGTGCAGCGCGTGCCGCTCCGCCCCGCAGCTACACCCTCCGTGGGCTTAAAGGCCCTTCCACACCATGCTGGCTCGGCCTCTTTTTTTCTTTTTTAATGTCAGTGTACACTGCCATAAACCGTACCTGTGTACGTACTCCACAGCGCCAGCCCGGAGGCCAGGGTGGATGGAGAAAGCAACTGAAGAAGCTACGCGGTTCCTGTGCACTAACGCAGCGAAAACAGAACCGACACAGTATTGGGGAAACAAAAGGAGAGGGGGAAAAAATGGGGTGGGGTGGGGGGGGGGGGGGGGTGAGTGGGGCAAAGAACAGAAAAGAAAGAAGAGGCCAGCATGCGGCACAGGGACAGCAAAAACAACAGTAGATACATACGGTCTCAGCTTACAGTCCAATCTACAATAACATACACCCAGACCGCTCAGTTTGGGTTTCACTGGGTCCTTGCCACGACCTTTCAGCATCGTGAAGAACAAGGCCCCTCTCTACAAGCCCCGAATGCATGACGAGTCAGTTTGGCCGGTTACAACAGCAAACCATGCCAAAGCGGAAATTACCTAAGCCGGCCGCAAGTTCCGAGACCCGCCCGCCACTAGAAAATCGACCGTTTCGTTTGAAATTTACCGTAACCTCCCTAAACAGTTATAAGGGAGCCTATTTGTGTGTGTGAAACAGATCGATCCCTAAAGAGTTATCATGGAGCCTATTTGTGTGTGCGGAACAGATCGATACGGTTTCCATTTTCCCGTCCAGGGCTCTTCCGTACCTCTTCCGTGTTATGTTCTCACTTCCATCCGCACGCAGTGAGCTAGCTCTCTATTCCGGGCACGGTGTGGGATGCTCCGTTTGATTGGGTGTGTTAATCACGGCCTCGCTGTCACCCTGGGAAACAATTGTCACACGGAGCCTCTCTTCAAAGGGCCGCTACGCTGGTAGATCAAAGCCGCGCTGGACAGTTGCTCCCCCTCAGGAAACGGCCCGGCGTGTTTGATTGGACGCGCCGGCATCTGCTGCACCCGTCACGTGCTCATTCCGCACGTGTCATAATTCCGACGGCGAAGCCGTGGCCGTTTGAATATAAATGACGTGACCAATTCATTATTCCTTTTCTTTCTCCGTTCCTTTTCTTCTTCTTCTCTCTCTCTCTCTCTCTCTCTCTCTCTCTCTCTCTCTCTCTCTCTCTCTCTCCCACCCCCCCCCCCTCCTTTTTTTTTTTTTTTTAGAGGGTAATGAAAAAGTTTACGACAGTTGTGTGAAGGGAGACGGAGCCGTAGCCCATATTATGCATTCTGTCTGTCAACACCAAGTCGCACGTTCTTCTTCTTTCATGGTGCTTCACGTCCACAGAAACCATGAGGCTTATTGGGGATGGGGAGCCCAGGTTGGCCACCTCCACTTTCACACGGCTCCTGAGCTCCGAATCGCGCGGTGATGATGATGATGATGATGTGGTGCTTAATGTCCTCAGATGTCGGGCTGACATATTAGGGACAGGCACGGTGTAAGTAAACATGGTGCTCAGCGTGCACAGAAACCTTAAGTCTTATTAAAGACGGAGGGGTGGGTCGGGGGGGGGGGGGGGGGGGGTGTTATAGGTATGGTGTAAGTAAGTAAACATAGTGCTTAACGTCCACAGAAACCAAAAGGCTCATTAGGGACGGGGTGGCAAGGTAAAAAGTAAGTAAACATAGTGCTTAACGTCCACAAAAACCATAACGCTTATTAGGGACAGGATGGCATGGTAAAAAGTAAGTAAACATGATGCTTAACGTCCACAAAAACCATAAGGCTTAATAGGGACGGGCATGGCGAAGTAAACATGGTGCTTAACGTCCACATAAACACGATGAACGCTCTTTCTCTTTGTATATTGCTCCAACACAAAAAGACGGAAACATCTTGAGGTGGAGTCTATGCATTAATCCCAGTAATCTGGGCTGGGCCCAGTTGTAGTAGTAGCCTACTAGTAGATGATGATGATGTAGAACTTAATGTCCTCGGATGTTGGCTGACCTATTAGGGACAAACTGTGACCAGTGCCTAAGCGTGGTTCAATGTTGCTTTACGTCCACAGAAACCGTAAGGCTCATTAGGCTGGGAAGCCCAGGACGGCCACCTCGATTTTCACACACAGCTCCTGAACTCGGCCTACTAGTGGCGAAGCGAGGAGACAGAAGAAACATCCTGACACAGGACGTAGTCGTGGCGGCAGCTGCGTGAGCAATGACCGTTCACTCAAACCCCTCCCTCCTTTCCTCCCGCACTCCTCTCCCACTCTCCCTCCCACCCCGACTGACTGACCGCCACCCCAACGCCGTGGTCCCCAGCACAGCCACCATCTGTCGGCGACCACCTCCCCAACGCCCGCCGGCACCTGTAGCGCATGCGCAACACGGTCGTTGCAGGGGTCCCGATGGGTTTATCGCCGCGGAGGTGATTTAGGTTGTCAGATTAATCCTGATTTACACTGTGTTGTACACGGCATTAGGATTCAGTGCCGGATGATGATGTATGCCTGGCACTCTTCGGTTTTGTGTTCGTTTTTTTCTTTTTTTCTTTCAGCTAACCGCCGTAATCAAACTGAAGCGTTGCACTTCCCTGTGAATCCAAAAAGGTCGATGCGGGACTGCTGGAGTGGAGCATGGTCAATGTAGTCGACAAAACAGACCCACACCCAAATGCCCTCTCTTGGTCTCCTCGTCGTCGCATTTCGAAGGCAGTCCATAAAATAAACAGGAATGATACAGCGTGTCTGTGTACAACGCCAGTACAGCTTGTACTAAAAAAAAATTTTTTTACATCCGCATCCCTGTTCAAAAATTGTAATGGTCTCTCCCTCTCCCACCCCCCTTCCCCCCAATTAGTTTCTTCTCCCCCCACCCCTCCCCGACCCCAAGCTCCCTCTCTCTCTCTCCTGTTTGTAGGGTGTACAAAAGAGCAGGGCAATTGACAGAAATGATAAACGCGTACAGCTTCCAACACAACCGCAGCTAGCTCTATATCTCGCACAGCCGTTCTTCCCCCCCCCCCCTCCCCCCCATCCCATGCATGCAGGGTGTGTGACAGTGGATATCAACGTCCCGTCGTCCCTCCGTCCTTTGCACCTGTCTACCCCTCCCTTTCCACCCCCTCCCCCCACCCCACCCCTCCCAGTCTCCCTCCCTCCCTCCGTCCCCTGTGGCTTCGCACCCAGCCTAACCACCTGCTGAGCGTACCCGGGACCAGCGTGACCTCGGTCTCGCCGTTGCTTTTTCAAGTTCACAGTGTACGATGAGAACTGCAGGCTCGCGTACTGAGGTCGTGGGCTATCTATCTATAACTGTGTGTGTGTGTGTGCTTTGTCATTGTCGGCAGAGTCCAGGAGCTGTGTGTGAAAGTCGAGGCGGCCGTCCTGGGCTTTCCGTCCTAATGAGCCTTGCGGTTTTTGTGGACGTAAAGCAACACTGAACCATGCTTCGGCACTGGTCACAGTTTGTCCCTAATATGTCAACCGACATCCGAAGACACGAAGCCCTACATCATCATTGTCGGACGTTTGATGACGATGTCGGCGACTCACTGAAACAAACCTGCGAATCGGTTTATACTCAGCTGGGTATGAGATTAACGTGTGTGTAAAGCCACCGGAGTGTGTGTGTGTGTGTGTGTGGGGGGGGGGGGGGGGGGGGGGGGGCAGCGGATGACACTGTCTAAAAGCTGAAACAATGATGACTGCTAGCGTTCTAAAACGAGATCCACCAAGCACACGAACGGTTTAAAAAGAACGCCAATTTAATGACAGTACAAAACACTTCTTCGTTCTGTATTGTCATACTAAACTGGAGTTCTTTTTAACCGTTTTTTAAATCGTTACCTATTATTATTGTCCATCTTTAGCAAGAACTTTGGGGGTGGTCAATGTTTTTTTCCTTCTCTTTCTACATCTCTCTCTCTCTCTCTCTCTCTGTCTGTCCCTAGCGTGACTCATAATTTTCTCTTTCTATCCTTGCACTGATTTGTCGGGTTATTTATTGCCCCAGTCAAAAGTCATGCGGCTGCGTGTGCTTCCCTCTTCGTCCTAATCGACCCCACAAACCGCGGTACATCACTCCATGTACAACCGTGTACGAGCCAATGGGAATCGTGCGACTAGATGACGACTACATGCAAAACGGCTGGCTCCGTGATTGCAAGAGCAATTTGGAAACGTCCGCAAGCCACACGCACCTTGTAAACTCGCCTCTGCTGCCCCCTCCAACCCCTCCCCCCACGTTTCGCCAAACTGATACTACGACCCGAAGCAACATTAGGCTTCAGTCGGCAGTAGCTCGATAAAAGCCACTCAGTCGGAGGATTAAAGCAGCTTCCATTTCCAGCAATTTCCCACAGCAGTCAAGCAAGTAAAAACTGCCAGGGTCACACGACTCGGGTCGAAGAAAAAGCCTGGTGGGAAAACGCTTGCAAAAGCGCTTTGACAGAGTTAGAGACAAACTGCAACTTTTCACGACAGACCGACCGACCAGTCTGCCATCCGTGTCTGTACCATTCGTTCCAGCGTGTTATAAATACGGTAGTGATTAAATAGGTCCGTTTTCAGAGAAAGGATCCAGCGGTAACGACATTTTACTCCAGCGGGATACAACTCACAGCGGGGATTCGCGGAGAACGGATTGAAGTGAAGCTGAACTGGAGATGCGGTACGGGGCTTTGTGTGTGTGTGTGTGTATGTCGGGGGGGGGGGGGGGGGGGGGGGGGAGTAAAAAGAAACAAAATCTACGCACTCATCGACGCTCAAACTACTGTTGTGGAACGTTTTGTCACCACGGCATGTTTAGTCACCAAGGTGACCAAGATGACGAAACCAGCAGTAATGCCTGCACGTTTTGTCATCAACGACATGGCGACAAATCGTGCAGGCATTGTACCGTTTTGTCTTAGGTATTAGTCTATAGCTAGTAATAGTGTGTGTGTGGGGGGGGGGGGGGGGGGGGGAGGGCAGACAGAGATAGACAGAGCAAACGAGAGGGGGGGGAGAGGGAGGGGAGGGAGAGAGAGAGACAGAGAGAGAGCGAGACAGAGGATTAAGGATTCAGATGACGCGGTGACCTTTACGTTGAGCAACATAAAAACATTATTAAATACTCGTCGAAAGCGAAATCGCGTAGACGGAAATTTAAAGACCCCCCCCCCCCCCCACACACACACACCTACCGCCCCCCACCCCCACCCCCTACCACACACAAAGAAAAGAAAAGAAAGAAGAGAGAGAGAGAGAGAAGAAAAAAGAGAAGAGAACAAAAGAACGGTTGCCGGTGACGTTTGCGGTGGGTGCTAAAAATCAGGGCAAAAGCAGGTAACAAGAGAGGCTGGGATCGTGGCGGTGGCAGTGTGCGTGTGGGAGCTCTGCTCTGTGCTGTGCTGTGTGCTGTGCCGAAGCGGGGTACGGGTAGGTAGGAGGACCGGCAGCAAGCAGGCAGGGTCGCGTGCAGCACACACCAGTCAGTCCTCACGCATGCCCTGCGGGGTGCGTGCCCGAAGGCGGGTGAGGGGTAGGGGAGGGGGGGTGGGGTGGGGTGGGGGGCTGGACGAGCGCGGGACTTTTATCGGTGACAAACCTCGTGGCGCGTGTATGTTGATGCAGAACCCGAAATGAGCACACCGTGCTGTTTGCCAGTTCACGGGAAAGCGGTACTGGCGGACCCGAACTCGGCAGTAACCCGAGAAGCAATATCATGTTTTCATCGGCGCAAGGGCAGGGGAATTATGAAAGGTTGGAGCAGGAGGAGGAGGAGGAGTTGGAGCGGGAGGAGGAATTTTGTGTTGGATCGACCAAAGTACTTGCCGCCGCCACCACCACCACCACAACCACTAGCTTGCCCTGGTCGATCGACTGGCGTGACCTACTTGCAGTCTCGACCAGCAGCCGGTGATTGGAGGCACACACATACACACACACACAGACGCGCGCGCGCGCGCACACACACACACACGTACACACAAACACATACTCTCTCTTACACACACACACACACACACACAACCTGTGTTGACAGCGAGGAAAAACAAGTTTACGGCGCCGCATTTGGACCGCGTTATTGGCAGCACAAACCGCGCTAACCAGTGGAGAAACGCGAAGGACCAGGTTATTGGCAGCACAAACCGCGCTAACCAGTGGAGAAACGCGAAGGACCAGGTTATTGGCAGCACAAACCGTGTTAACGGCGAAGACAAGCGAAGTCCATTGCGGGCACTAAGACCTCGTAATGGCAACGCAAATTGTGTTGATAGCGACAGGGGGAGGGGGAGGAAATCGAAAAACTTCGGATTAAGACTATTAGCCTCCGACAAAGGACTCTGGCGGCTAACGAGGCAATAATAAACGAAACAGCAATGCCATCACACACACACGCACGCGCGCGCGCCCACACACACACACACACACACCCAAACTCTGGGAAGCAACTGGAAACTTAAAATTGCCAGTCCAAGAGCACTGACCTATCTCCTTGATTCAGCACGGCAAGCGAAGGGGCAAAGAACGGCCAGTTCACGCCACTGCAGCTAATCTCGTTGTCCGATCAAACAGATCAATACCCAGCGGTGTCGTTAATCCCGACTCCCAGGATAGGCTCTCTTCCCATGGACCTAAATATACCATGGCTATCTCCTCCCCCACGCCCCCACCCCCGGCGAAGACTGAAGAGGTCTTGAGGGCACGAGACACGCCAGAGATCAGCGGCAGCGAGCCGCTTTGGCCTAGAAGGTAAGGCGTTATGGCTGGTAAGCAGAAGGAACTCGGTTCGATTCCGCTGTGGCTCTCTCTCTCGTCAAAAGTTGTGATTGGGGACACTGTCTTTGCAACTTTGCTCCTCAGAATTAATGTAGAAACGTTAAAATGACTTGTCGCTGCCCATCTTAGAAAAGGAGTAAATCTGGTGGTGACAGCGTAGCGTCAGGTATAGTTCTACCCCCTGCCCCCCCTCCTCTCCCCCGCCAATCTCCTGGGATCTCAGTCGCCGCCAGTACCTCTTCGGACAACTCAGCGTGAAGGAGGAGGGGAAGAGACGAAAGTGGAACGGAGCTATTCACGGGTGGTTAGCTTACATCTAAATTTGACGAGATTTCAAATTTGGTGTTCACTGAAACGTAGGCCGGTTGAACCCCCCCCCCCCCCCCCCACCCCCAGCCCCGGGGTGTGACGGGCGGATGGAAGGCAGGCAGGCCCTTTACCCGATCCTCCGTGTTGCAAAGCCGAGCGTGAGAACGAGTGTGGCTGGGACGCCACTTGAACGAGGGTTAACGAGGAACCAAACGCCGAGGGCGAGCAGCGCAACCCTCGTTACGTGCTGTGAGCCAATGAAACGCCGTCTCTATCTCGCCATCGCCGCTGGGTCCCCGTAATGTGTGCACTTTTTTACCTGGTCAAGCGTTCACCACCACGACGAGCGGCCGCGACGAAAAACGGCCGGTGCAATCGTCGATAGTTACAGTTCGCTTCGCAACTCGGTGAGCAAGACAGATTTTTTAGTTTTTTTGTTTTGCAAACCTAACCAATAATTCCAGTTCGTGGGAAAGCGACCACATTTGCATGGCCCACAAACTGTTCGAGCCAGAAAGAAAAGAAAAAAAGAAAAGAAAAAAAGCACACAAAAAAGCGTAGACTCATTTCCGCAGAGCTGGTTCTTTCGCTGGGAATAAGGCAACCATGTCGACTGCGTTATCGCGGCAACCGCCTTATTGACCATCCGGGCACACGCTGGCAGGCGAGGTCACTCCGCGCCGACCACAAAAGAAATGATTCGGTAATCCTGATAAACCAAAATACCTGCGTCAAGCTCGAGATTGCGCTCTCAGCAACAAAACACCTTCATGCATTACTTAAACTTAAATCGCGCTCTCTCCCCTCTCTAGTCCCCCCCCCCCCCCCCCCCTTCCCTCCTCCCCCCCCCCCTTCCCCTTTTCTCTGCCGAAGCCGTAATTACCTAGTTCGAGACTACACCCCAAGCTGGTTTGAAACTGAATACAGCAATATAATGCCAGGGCTTGTGAAATTATTCAAACCAAACCGCAATAACTAGAAAGAATGGCGACATGCAGTAAAGAATAGTGCACGAGGCCTTGACCTTGAGTTCAACAGCTGCCGCAAACGAAGAGCTATTAGATCCACCATCTTTTGAGCTAACGGTATCGACAAATCGAAGCGCTCCTCAAAAAACAAACGAACAAAAAATCCCTACTCACTCGTCTTGTACAGAAAGCAGTGCAAAGATGAGTAAATGATGCATCACACAAGTCATGAACCCTATCAGTAAACGTGGGAAGTAGCAAACACAGTTGTGGTCAATACAATGAATAAAATCAAGTCGTCGACAGACGGAGGCAGGACAATGCCGAAAAAGACACTCGGTGTGTACGTAACACAATCCAAAACGGAAAGGGAGAAGAAAAAAAGAAAAGGGAAAAAAAGAAAGAAAAAAAAGAAAAGGGGGAAAGAAAGAAAAAATTAAAAGGGGGGGGGGGGGGGGGGGAGGGAGAGAGAGAGAGAGGGAGCGAGATACAGGAAGGAAGTCGACAAGAAAACGCCAACACCCACACCCACGCAAGCACCTGCACACGTTTAACGAACTGAAACTCACCTCGGTCACAGTACTCTCCTTGCCACCCGTCCAGACAGACTTTGGTGCCGTTCTCGCTGCAGTAGTAG
Organism: Alviniconcha marisindica; assembly: GCA_018857735.1. Classification (NCBI taxonomy): domain Eukaryota; kingdom Metazoa; phylum Mollusca; class Gastropoda; family Provannidae; genus Alviniconcha; species Alviniconcha marisindica. The sequence goes on along the minus strand of JABMCL010003238.1, from coordinate 945,082 downwards.
TGCCCGAACTGGTCGTCCCTCGGCCGACACAGGTCATCGCACGTGGCGCCGTAGTAGTGGTCGTCGCAGATGAAGCGGTAGGAGTAGATGAGTTCGGTGTAACGGGTGGTGTGCTTGGAGTTGTACCAATCCGCGCCCGCCGCCGCCGAACGCTGAACCGCTAGCCGCGAGATCAACTCTCTGGGGCTTCCTGAAAGCAGAGGGCAGTTTTCGTTGGACTGAATTCCCAAGAACAGCGAAGAGTGTCCCTGTCAACGAGATGTGTGTGTTTGTCCAGAGAGAGAGAGAGAGAGAGAGAGAGTGTGCGTGTGCGTGTGCATGTGCGTGTGCGTGCGTGCGTATGTGTGCGCGCGCGCGCGCGCGCGTGTGTGTGTGTGTGTGTGTGTGTGTGTGTGTGTGTGTGTGTGTGTGTGTGTGTGTGTGTGTGTGTGTGTGTGTGTGTGTGCGGGTTTGTGTTTGGTTTCAGATGATGAGGTAGTTTGTTAGGCTGTTGGTTTCAGATGATGAGGTAGTTTGTTAGGCTGTTGGTTTCACATTATGAGGTAATTTGTTAGGCTGTATAGTGTCAGTAAGCAGTAACAGCTGGTTCATTGCACAGGGGAGAGTATATTTGCAGCAGTCCTTTTTTATTGCATTAGGGAGAGTCTTGTTTACAACAGGCCGATCACTGCACAGGGGAAGTCATATTAACAGCAAGCCGATCATTGCATAAAAGAGAGGAGAGTCTTATTTACAACAGGCCGTTCATTGCATGGGAGAGATGAGAGCCTTTTTTTTTTTTTTTACAACAGACGATTCATTGTACAGAGGGGAGTTCTATTAACAGCAACCCGTTCAGTGCACTGGGGAAGAGTCGCATTTACAAAAGGCCGCGCCGTACCGGGGGCCGAGGATTTCCTATTGATCACCGAGGTACGGGGAGGCAAAAAGTCCGCCTCGCATCTGAAAAGGCGACCGCACAACGCCATGCAATGAAGCCCCTTTCTTTCAACAGATTTCATTTGATCCCATCATTCACGCTAGGCGGTGGGTTGCCTTCACTTTGAGTGGAACAGAAAACAATCAGTGTTTGCCATCCATATGAAGGGGGAGAAAGAAGAGAGAATGGTGACAGAGAGAGGAAATAGGGGGAGGGAGGGGGGAGGGGGGGGGGGAAGAGAGAGAGAGAGAGAGAGAGAGAGAGAGAGAGAGAGAGAGAGAGAGTTTGGGTTGCAGAGAGAGAGAGAGAGAGAGAGAGAGAGAGAGAGAGAGAGAGAGAGAGAGAGAGAGAGAGAGAGATTGTGTTGCTGACACAGTGAGAGAGAAGGAGGGAGGGAGAAGGGGGGGAGGGGGCAATACCCGTGGGAATGGACGACGCAAATCTGCTGAGTCTTTTTGTTGCTCGTTAGTTCGAGCCACGCAGCAGCAACAGAAAAAAGGAACTGAGAAAAAGAAGAAAGAACAAATCCAGCGCAATTCAGCGTCACCCTCACGAGAGAGGCGGTTGTTAGGACACGGTTACACTTGAGCGGTTCCACTGGAACCACCGTCCCCACACAAGCTCTCTGGCCCACCCGATCGATCGCCAGCCAGACGGCGGCAGCGCCAACAGATCAAAGCCCATCGTGTTATGATTGGGAGCTATTAGCTGCCCCCACCCCCTCCCCCCGGCCCCCCTTCAGCTGTAGGCGTTGTCCCCGCAGGGGCCACTGCAGTCCTTATTTTTCTCCAAATGTTGCTTTACGTCCACAGAGACCGTACAGACTATTAAGGACAGGGAGCCCAGGACGGCCACCTCGACTTTCACACAGCTCCTGAGCTCTGACTGCAGTCCCCACCACTCTAGGACCAAGCCTGACCTCTGACTGCAGTCCCCACCACTCTAGGACCAAGCCTGACCTCTGACTGCAGTCCCCACCACTCTAGGACCAAGCCTGACCTCTGACTGCAGTCCCCACCACTCTAGGACCAAGCCTGACCTCTGACTGCAGTCCCCACCACTCTAGGACCAAGCCTGAGCTGTGACTGCAGTCCCCACCACTCTAGGACCAAGCCTGACCTGTGACTGCAGTCCCCACCACTCTAGGACCAAGCCTGAGCTGTGACTGCAGTCCCCACCACTCTAGGACCAAGCCTGACCTGTGACTGCAGTCCCCACCACTCTAGGACCAAGCCTGACCTGTGACTGCAGTCCCCACCACTCTAGGACCAAGCCTGACCTGTGACTGCAGTCCCCACCACTCTAGGACCAAGCCTGAGCTGTGACTGCAGTCCCCACCACTCTAGGACCAAGCCTGAGCTGTGACTGCAGTCCCCACCACTCTGGACTCTTTGAGCACCACGCCTGAGTGCGTCGTACGAGCCCCACATCCTGGATGCGCCGTCCACTTAATTAATAACGGTTCTATAACCGCTCGTTGCATTACTGGCGGGTCATGCCGGGTGGATTCGCACGAGCGGGAAGCTTTCTGTACACCACCCTCCTTGACGCCCACGCGACAAGCTTTGCGTGTTGTCGCCATCCTGGTTTTGTCGATGTTTCCGGACGCAAGACCCCCGGCCCGCCTTGGCATATATCTACATCTACGTATCATATGATGCCAGATCTAGTGGAAGCATCTCCTGCAGCTCTGCTATACGTAGACTATAAGTATGCTGCACAGACTGATCAGTCAACGGTTACCACTTCAAGTTCAGTGAGTGCACAAAGGGCAGATTCTGTGTGTGTGTGTGTGTGTGTGTGTGTGTGTGTGTGTGTGTGTGTGTAGAGAGAGAGAGAGAGAGAGAGAGAGAGAGAGAGAGAGAGGGGGAGAGAAAAAGGAGAGAAAAAAAGGGGGGGGGGGAATGCTCAGAGTGTTTTAACATCGACCAATTCTTAAGTTCTCCGAGCTCGGGCACTGGGAGTGCTGACATGCACAGACGGAAATCAATCGAAGAGGGCCCGCGTCTAAAAGCACAGGGTTTATTTTGGGCCTCGTCAATAGCGGGACCTTCCATCGGGTTAATGGCCGAACAATATCCATACCGGGAAAGAGAGAGTCAGAGAGAGAGAGAGAGAGAGAGAGAGAGAGAGAGAGAGAGAGAGAGAGAGAGAGAGAGAGAGAGAGAGAGCAACAGCAAAAAAACAAAGATTTTGAAATGACCACAAAATGTAGGGAATGTGACTAGCAATAACTACCATTGTCGTCTCGAAGGGTGTGGGGTGGCTGTGGGGGGATGCTCGAAGTCCCAACGCTTTGGACTAATTCTGAGAGCACGTTCACCTCAATCACATCGTTTCCTGGTTCTTCCTCCTCTCTCTCTCCCCCCCCCCCCCCCACCCTTACCCAACCTCCGCTTCTCCTTGTTCCAGTGCCAGAAACAGGTCCAGGCAATTTCCCTGCTGATGTCTGGCACTTTGCCTGGCAATGCTTTTTACGTCGTGTGCTTCCTCCTCAGCACACCTCCCTGGTCTGCGGAGTGCAGTCCCCTTCCTCAGTCTGCGGAGTGCAGTCCCCTTCCTCAAGTCTGCCGAGTGCAGTCCCCTTCCGCACGGCTGCTTTCTCTGTAGTTTGTTATAAACCTGCCTTCGTAAAAACACAGCAACCCCCCCCCCCCCCCCCTTTTCCTCGTCTACACCCCATACCATGCTGTGTAGTTTCTGTTTGTGGAGGCCGAAGCAGTGTGACGTTAATGTTGAATTGCGTCACTGTTCTTTCTTTTCAAAAACCACCCCCGCCGCAATATTGCGGTGGGGGGTGGGGAGAAGAAAAATCTGACAACGTCAGTCGTATTGTCGTTATTCCACTGACGTTGTCACTTTTCATTTTACTCACAAAGAGTCGGCAAGCAAGCAAGCAAAAACAAAAAACAAAACAAAAATAATAATAAAAAGGGGGAAGGGGGGGGGGGGGGGGGGGGGTGTTTACTCTGCCAGAGTGTCTGGGGAATTCCTCGGGGATAAGCGGTGCCACAGCTCTGGGAGAAAAACAGGCAGCTCTAGAACACAGAGAGGCCATTTTTATCCCTTGTCTCGTCACGATGTTTGGCACGACATCACGACCGTCACCAAGGCCCACAAGAGAACGTGCGACTGTTGACGATGCTCTGACGCAATTGGCTATCAAATCACCATCAACGGTTCTCTTTTTCTTTTTTCCCCCCTCTCTCTCTTTCACTCACTCCCACGAAAAAAAGTCTGGAGTAGATTCCTTTTCAGCTTTCTTTCTTTCTCTCCAGTGGCTTGTAAAACGTAACGGGTCATTTATTTATTCGCTGACGTCGATACGCGGGGGCAGGAGAGGCAGAAACAACGTCACCTTGGAAACGTCACAACAACTTTGATTTCTGAGTGTGGGAACCGCCTGCCACAGCCCTTTTTTTTTTCTCTCTCCCCCCCCCCCCCCCCCCCCCCCATCCCAAAAAATTACCGTAAAGCAACTTAAACGTCCAGTCTTTCTCTCTCTCCCCTGTTCTCTGTCTCCGAGTCTTCCTTCTCTTTCTACCCCCCGTCTCTCTCTCTCTCTCTCTCTCTCTCTCTCTCTCTCTCTCTCTCTCTCTCTTCGGAGGGGGTACCGCGGACGCAGAAATTCCACGGTCTGGTGTCTCCTCTTGCCGAGAACCGAGAGCTACCCAAAGTTCCGTCGTGCCTGGGCGAGGGGCGGGCTGCAGCTCTGCATCACTGCCTTCTGCCGGAAATTCTGCCTTCATAAACTGCTGCATGCCATTCCGGCTCATTCCACGCTATTTGTTTCCATCCTCTTCCGACCTACAGCGACGTGTGCCGTGAACAGTGAGTGGGTGACTTAACGGACTGTGTTTCACCCTGATATGACCTTCGCGGTTGACTGAGCACACCAGCCATTGCGCTGAGGTGACATTTGCCTCGGTGTGAAGGTATGTTTCAACGTGTGTGTAAAATGATGACTGTACGACAACGTGTGAAGACACCAACACCGCGAGTTATACCCTGTATCAGATACTTTCCGAAAATGAAGCTCGTAAACGCTCTGATACTGTGAAAGTAACTTATCCCACAGCAGGGTTGGACCACAGACACCCTGAGGAAAACAAAGAAAAAAAGAAGAAGAAAAAAACACGCGTGACGACATCATTATGACAAACAGGTGATGATGTATGGCCGATCGGCCAGACATCGAAAGGCAGACAGGCACCGCGTTTGTTTGTTTGTTTGCTCTCCCCTGCCGAAAAGTGCATTTTGCAACCAGCACCACCCCTTTTATTTTCGTTTTTCCTTGTTTCCTTCTGTGTGTGTTTTTTTTTTTTTTTGGGGGGGGGGGGGGGAGAAGCTGCAGCAGTTTCGAAATCTTTCTTTCAAATGAATTCGCGGAGGCGGGTAGTGAACAGACAGTTGACTTTGGCTAAAAGACAGGTTTTGGACTGATTTTTTCTTCTTTCTTTTTTGTTTTTGTTTTAATTAATTAAGTTTTCCCATGCCCGTTCCTGTGTTTTGGGTGTGTGTGGGGTGGGGGTGTGGGGGTGTGTGTGTGGGGTTTAGCCATGGAAGGACGGGTTTGTTTCTCCATCCGTCACTTCCTTTTTTTGCCGCAAATCATTTTCTCAACTTTTTTACCGTTTTGCCGTCAAAGTAATCTAAACGCCCCCCCCCACCCCCCCCAACCGCGAGTAATGAACCTCTTTTCCCTGTGTCTCCCTCCCCCTTCCTTTTCCCTTTCTCCCTTCTATCAGAGAGAGAGAGAGAGAGGGGGGGAAAAAGAGAGAGAGAGAGAGAGAGAGAGAGAAAAGAGAGAGAAAAGAAGGGAAAGGGAAGAGAGAAAAACGTCGATCGTGGATCAGTTCAAGTTTCTCCAGTAAATGGGGCGTAATGAGGGAGGGAGGCAAGGCAAGAGGATCCCGCCAAAGAAGCCGGTCTCTCTCCCCCCCCCCCCCCCCCCCTTTTCCACTGCTCAAGCACCCATGGGGAAAATCGGGGTGGGGGCGTTGAGAGGAAATACGAGGGAGGGTATTTTTCATCCCCATCCCACGCAGACTGACACTGACACACACACACACAAACACACACAGAGAAAGGAAAGTGGAGCGGGGGTGGAGGTGGGTGCTCAAAAATGTAATACGAGCAAGGTGAAAACGTTAAACTACAACAAGCAGCATCCTCGCTCTTTCTGACACAATTTTCTGAAGAATATTTTTTTATAGAAAAAATGTACCAGTGTGGCGGCAAACAAACAGGAAACCAGTTCTAACGGGAGGGGGGGGGGGGGGGGGGGGGGGGGGGGGGGGGGGGGGGGGGGGGGGGTAGCGGGAGGAGGGGGACTGGATGCACACACTGAGACTCCGGGAGAAGGGGGTGGAGTTGTTTCGCTGCAAGTTTTCGAGAAGCTGTAGAACCCCCTCCCCATCCCCCCCCATCCCCTCTTCCCCACCCCACCTCCCACACACAAACCCAACATTCAGAAGCAGCTGGAAAAATTGACAGCCTAATGCCCCACTTTTGTCTCCACATGCACGCTCCAGGTCTGGCATCCTGGCCGACCGGATGGCGAAACGGAAGCAGACAACAATCGAAGAAAAAGACGCCAAAATAGCGTATTTCACAGACTGCTAAGCCTAAGCACAACTCTTGCAACCCCCTTCCCTGCCTGAGTAGACCCTAGATGGGACACTGCTGTCCCTCACCAATGCACTTTACCATCGAAAAAAGAGGGAGGTGGGGCGCAGGTGATGGTGCTGCTTTCTTACCACCACATTATGATTCGGGGTAGGGTGCGAGGGCTGGGGGCTGGGGTAGAAGATCTTCACCGGGGCAGAACAATTTACAGCATCGCTAATAATAATAATACATTTATCATCCACGAACTCTTCCTTACGGTCTTTGACGTACTGCACGTGACTATCGGTCGCAGGGAGAAGCCAGCGACACTAGTGCGAGAAAGGGACCTAGCTCTCAGTTCTGAACTGACTGTGAAAGTAGTGTGTCTATGTGAGCACTACAAATCAGTCCTTTTTCTTCTGAATTGTGGAATCGGTGCCTACACATGCTACAAATTCAGCCAGCCGTTCCTTCGCCGGAACTGTGGAAGCAGCGTCTATGAGCTACAATTCAATCCTTTTTTCTTTCTTTCCTATTGAACCGTGGAAGCAGTGTCTATGTGCTACAATTCAGTCCTTTTTTTCTTTCTTTCCTATTGAACCGTGGAAGCAATGTCTATGTGCCACAATCCAGTCCTTTTCCCCCCCTACTGAATCGTGGAAGCAGTGTTTATGTGCTACAATCAGTTCAGTCCTTTTTTCCCCCTACTGAACCGTCTATGCGCCACTGCAGCAGGACTTGTTGCAGGCACTGCCTCCAGCTGAAGGCAGCAACACGAGCTCTGCAAGCAGTGTCTATACGATACGGGGGCTTGGTGCACCAGCCAGGTGAGAGCAGCACGCATGGGCGGCTAGCTAACAACAGTCCCAGGCTTGTGAGAGAAAGCCGGCAGCACAGGTGATGGGAGCCGCTGAGGTCGGAGGCCGGCCTCAGCGTACCAGGCGTACCGGTGATGGGTACTTAGCTCCGGGGCCTAAAGCCTGGCTCCAGGCAGGCAGCCGCTGCCACTCTCTCGCTCTGTCTTCCACTACTCTCCCCCAGACCCTCCCAAAACCAGCTTCCTCTTTCACTAGGTCTGGAACCGACCCCGTTGCCGTCAGGTGCTTCTTTGTCTTGGAGCGTAATAAGTGGGAGACGTTCTGCCTGTCGACACGGCCTCTTCTCAGCACCCCCGAACCCCCTTCACCCTGCCCTCTTTTCCTCCCCAACCACACCCACCGCTTTCTCATCTCTGATGTGTGAGAGTGGGGCACACACATTTACTCCAGTCTTCTTTTTTGTTCCTTCAATATGACTTTTTTGTTTTTGTTTTTTTGGTCGGTACGACGCTTAGCGAAACCGACGTGAAACCAAGACAAGACGTGAAACCAAGACAAGACGTGTTTTTTTCGGTCGGTACCACACTTAGTGAAACCAAGACGTGTTTTTCAGGTCGGTACCACACTCAGTGAAACCAACGTGAAACAAAGAAAAAAAAAAAAAACGCGCTTTTCAGAAACAGAGTTTGAAGAGAGACTGGTGTCTCCACGCACATGTGATTGTGTGGGCGGATTTAAACGTAAACACAACAGTTCACTCTCCTCCAAGTCCTGGCCGTTCTCCTCAAGTCTTCCTTTAGCCTCACAGTGGTGACTAAAGTCCTGCAGCTTACGGGCCAAGTCAGCTACAAAAACGGACATCATCATCATCATCATCATCATCGGAGCTCAGGAGCTGTGTGAACGGAAAGGTGGGCCTGGACTCTCATTCCCTATCCCATTCTTCCCCTGTCCCTAATAAACCATACTGTTTATGTGGACGTGAAGCACAATAAAAGAGAAGAAAGACATCATCAACATCATCAGCATCTTCAGTAACTGGCCCCCGCTCGGAATTAGGCAGTTTCCGCCAAGTCAGCAAGAGTCCCAGTCGCGACCATTGCGGTTCCCATGAGCGAAGTGAAGGCGACGACCGCCGCTATAATAGCCATACACAAAAGCCGGGGAGACAGGGCGGTCACCAGGGCGGCGTTTTCCCACCGCAGGGTAGATCAAAAAAGAAGATCATCACCGACCACCACCACCCAACCGGACATCGCCTGCGATATCAAAAAAGACCTTGAGACGACTAACACAGGCACCACCCTATCTCCTACCCTAGTCAGCCAAGCCCCCAGTGGTCTGTGCGTGACGGTGGAAAGCGGGAGCAATCAGACGGACCGCCAGACTAGACAGATCCGTCAGTCCCCGGCCCCTCCGGAGTGTGGGAACTGGACGTGAAACTCCAGCGGAACCCCGAAACCACAACAAAGGAACTGCCAGCTGACCTGACCACTGCGAAGCGGCCCAAAAAAGAAAGGGGAAAAAAAAAAAAAAAAAAAGGAAGGAGGGAGGGAGGCAGGACAGTGGTGGTGAAAAGATAAACCCTCTTTTCTCATCATGAACGGGTGTCGGGTGTCTTCCAGCTCGTCCCAGACTAAAAACGGGCCAAGGCTTCCTCTACCCGTGGGAGAGGGCCCGAGAAAGTGGCGCAGGGTGTTGTCGGGGTGCTGACCCTTTTCATCCTGCATCATTGTGACCATCGCGTTTGTCAAAGGATGTAAGCACGTTATCATTGTACCCAATGAAAGACGTGGGGGTGGAGTACCGCTATAGAATTCTTGATCTCCCCCCGTCCCCCCTCCTCTCTCTCTCACACACATTCACACACACACACACACACACACACACGCAGGCACACACACACACACACACACAAACACACACACCGAACCTCTTTTCCCACCCGTCATCACACCCCTTGAACACAGTGCACCAAGAGTTAACTGCCGCTGAAGACCGCGGGAGGGGGGAGGGGGGGAAGGGGGAGGCGCGCACACACACACAGACACACACACATGCACCAAAACTCGCCCTTCCTCACCACTGAAGAGGCCAGACTGACTACATCCACGGAGTCTTCGCTCCCCGTGCGCACTGAAGCTACAACACCCCCTTTCAGGCAGGCGCTCAAAAGCGGTGTTTACCATCGTGCATCATCATATGCACGCAGGAAGTTTACCGTTGGCCGGGACCATGGGACCTGTACAGGTAGCGAGCGTTCTCCGCACCGCAACCGCACCGCACCTGCACGCATCGCCCTTGTTTCGCAGGTCTGGAGGGATGCAGGCTCATCAGTAATGACTACCCTCTGCAGGGAAGAACGAGGAGCTAGCTGGCTGTGGTCTACGCCACCGCCGTTTTCACGGTTGTCAAACAATCTCTGTGGACCGTTTGTCGACCCTATTGTTCGGCACTGTGCGCTTCGGGCTGACGCCGCTAGCTGGTCGTGTAGGCGCTTTATTAATATTGTTCTACGTGTAACGCTGCATTCGTTCATTGTACGACGCTCAATTCACGGTCAAAAGACGGTTTTGGTTATACATAATATAGTACTCGCGTTCATAACCGAGAACTCGTGTGTGTGTGTGTGTGTGTGTGTGTGTGTGTGTGTGTGTGTGTGTGTGTGTGTGTGTGTGTGTGAGCGTGCGTGCGTGCGTGCGTGCGTGCGTTTCTAAGACAGAATGGGACATTTT
>JABMCL010003238.1:925000-930000 GCA_018857735.1 Alviniconcha marisindica | reverse complement strand
GCAGGCCCAGGTAAGAAAGGTTACCCCAGGAGGACAACCCTGAAGAAGTGGGATGCCGAGGTGTAGTCCGCGCAGCTGGCGCTGCGAGGCTTTTGTTTAGGGGAAAAAAGGTCAAGTTTATCTCTGGAAGCCAGCCGTATCGGCTACTCCTGCCCATCTATCAGCCACGGTTAAAACTCCACGGCTCCGTTTAGCGCGGATCAAGAGACCCGGGACCCACCTGCGCGCGTATGTACACTGGTACCCTGGGCAGTTCTACGGGATGGGAACGGTCTGGGAGCCGGAAGGACGAATCTGACCGAATCTCAAATGTATTACCAAGGGCAGAGCCCGAAAGCAGTGTAGTAACTGAACGTTAGATGGAAACCGAGAGGATGGTCCAGGAAGCCGGTACACGAGACAATCTCTCTCTCTATCTCCCCTCTCTCTTTCTACACACACACACACACCAAACGACAGACAATTCCGAAATCATAATGTTTAAAGAACAAACTAAAATGGTCACACAGAGAGAGAGAGAGGGGAGAGAGAGAGAGAGAGAGAGAGAGAGAGAGAGAGAGAGAGAGAGAGAGAGAGAGAGAGAGAGAGAGCCTAGAACAAGGAAAAACCTTAGGTAAATACTGACAGGTAAGCAACAGGAAGGAAACGAAATCCCCCCCCCCCCCCCCAACAATAACAACAAAAACTTGAAACACACCAAACGACAGACAATTCCGAAATCATAATGTTTAAAGAACAAACTAAAATGGTCACAAGAGAGAGAGAGAGAGAAGAGAGAGAGAGAGAGAGAGAGAGAGAGAGAGAGAGAGACACACGGAAAAACCTTAGGTAAATACTGACAGGTAAGCAACAGGTAAAACGAAGTCCCCCCCCCCCCCACAATAACAACAAAAACTTTCCGGAATTCTGCTCGCAACGGTCACACGGTACCGGAGTGAAAACGACCAGGTTTATAACCCACCCCCCAAAACAAAATTGTTTAAAAACATTAATTTTTTTTAAAGAAAGAAAGGAGAAGGGAGCACCCGTTGAAAGGCGAGCAAGAAGGCAGCCCGTGAATTGCGGTAGGGCGAGGCAAAGGTCCCCTACCCCGGCACAACACTCCACAGCGCGACAGATGTTCACGCTAAATGGGGAGGGAGGGGGCAGGGCGGGTGGGGAGGGAGGGGGGCTGTGTGTGTGTGTGTGTGTGTGTGAGAGAGAGAGAGAGAGAGAGAGAGAGAGAGAGAGAGAGAGAGAGAGAGAGAGAGAGAGAGGAGAAAAAAAAAAAAAAAAAAACGCGAGAGAGAGAGAGAGAGAGAGAGAGAGAGAGAGAGAGTGTACGCGCGCACGTGAGAGAGAGAGAGAGAGAGAGAGAGAGAGAGAGAGAGAGAGAGAGAGAGAGAGAGAGAGAGAGAGAGAGAGAGCGACCATGACCCGATGGTGCGCTTCCTACTGAAAGGAAGACCCCTTCTAGCTCCAAACCTCACGTCTCCTGACAGTGTGGAGCGACGGAAGGTGGTAGTGGTGGTCGGGGGTGGGGTGGGGGGCGTGCGATCAAACTTGGGGTCTCTGCTTTAACCCGTCAGTGTAGTCGGGTGGAAGGGGAAGAAAGGGTGAGAAATGACGAGACGTTGACATCGACATGCACGGCACTATGGCAACGTCGGAGTGCGTAGTGTTGCGAGGGTAGCGTGGCCACACAGCGGCACAAACAGCGCGGCAAACACGGAGTCAAACACTGGGACCAAACACCATCACAACTGTCGCTCATACCACTCTTCCGACCTTGCACACACACACACACGTTCATACACTCTCACCCCCCCCCCCCCCCTACACACACTCCCTCTGACACCCCCCTCTCTCACACAGACTCTCTCTCTCTCTTTCACACACACACACATACATTCATACACTCTCACCCCCCCCCCTCCCCCCCAACACACTCCCTCTGACACCCCCCTCTCTCACAGACTCTCTTTCTCTCTCTCACACACACTCTCTCTCACACACACACTCTCTCTCTCTCTCACACACACATTCATACACTCTCACCCCACCACCACCACCCCACACTCCCTCTGACACCCCCCTCCCTTCTCTCACAGACTCTCTCTCTCACACACACAATTTGCCCAGCTGTTGCCTCCCTGCGTGCCGGGACGAGGTATGGGAAGTTGACGACTCACTCGGCTGGAGGCCCGCGGGGAAAGAAAACAAGAGGACTAGCCCAGAAACAGGTCCGTTTGATCGGCGACAGGAGCACCCGGCAAAAGGGGAGCAGAGACGACGTGGGAATCTGGCCACAGACCTCTCCGGCGGGGTCCACGACCACAACGGAACAGCGATGAGACCAGGGACAAGGAAGAGGAAGAGAGCACGCCCACAAACGAGCCCTTTTCTGATCAGCGCCCGCTGCAGGAAGACCAGGCATCGAGCCATCTGCGTGAGCGAGTCCAGGCACAAGTCCGCTTATCTCCAACAAGAAGACTAAGACAAAGACCAGAATCAAGTCCAGCGTTTAGCTACTTAGCAGAACGGTTGCCGAACAGTCAGTTCTTGGAATTCAACGTTCCGTAAACCGCACAGGGTCCTCCTCTCAGGAATGACTACAAGGAAAGTACTAGATCCGCTTCAAGAAGTGTAAAAATGAGACAGAAAGCACAAGACATGGAACAACCCCCCCCCCCCAAAGACTAACCGAGAGAAAGCAGAGACAGACCTTTTCGAGCGGCCATTCAATCAGCACAAGAACTGAGAGAACGTGCAAGTCCATATCAACAAGTCCGCATCTAAACAGGAAAGCGACAAAAAGCGTATGTCCAGAAACGAGGCCTTCTAGTCGACTGCAAGAGGACCGAAGTGTGACACAAAAAGAAAGTACTTAAGAACACCACAAGTCTTTCCAGCTGCCTTCAAAAAGACCAAGCAGAAGGATGAGAGCGAAGGGGATGTTTTGGGAGGATGTTTTTTTTCGGTCTTCAACACGCGCAAAAACACTGGCGTGGGCAACACACAAACGCAACTGTACTTCTATTAAGCTATTAAAAACAAAAAAACCTCGGTACCCCCCTGTGGTGATGCGGTAACAGTCTTCGCGGCGCACACTCCCGTTAAACTCCCCCCCCCCCCCCACCCCCAAGCACCGCCACTTGAGCAGCGACGAGTCGTTGCTATGGAATCGAAAGAAATGATGGCTCTTCCCACTCCGTTCCGCGCATCCCCAGTCTCAGACACGGGAACCAGTCAAGCCGTCGATCATCCTTCAGTGGTGGCGGCGAAGGGGTCGTGTTTTTGTCGTTGTCGGACTCCGAGCAACCTCGCAGCCACCATACAGACCCGGCCAGGCACCTTATCGCCGTCTACATCATCCGGAGTCAGACTGTAGCCGGGGCCAAACGACTACAAAGCAGTCAGGGTAGGCACAGTTACTGAGGTATAATGGCGGACAAGACGCGAGTGCTGGGGAAAAACTCGTACACGGGCGAATTTTCACCACTGCACCCGTCCAGCGAGGGCACATAAAGCAAGCTGGGAATTACTCCAACTCGTGGGACGGGAGGGACGGGGCGGGGCGGGGGGGGGGGGGAGAGACTTTGCTGAGCGAAACACGAGGCAGGGAGCAATGCCAATAATAAAATGATGCCAATGACTTCTGCTGAAGTTTTGCCACCAGAGAGAGAGAGAGAGAGAGAGAGAGAGAGAGAGAGAGAGAGAGATGCGATCACGAAGTAAGGGGTAATGCCAGTCATTTTAGATGAAAGTCTGGAACCAGAAAACGTCGAACAAACCCATTCAGTTCCAAAATGAAAAACACCACTAATCAACGTCAAGGCTGATCTGAGAGGACACACCGACAAAGGCACAACAGACACACGAGCACGCAGACATGCACAATCCATCGCAGTACTCCCCCCCTCCCCTCCCCTCCCCCACCAGACACGCACCTGGCGCAATAGCAGGATCAATGTTCACTCGAAACGGGGCAGAAAACAAAGCTACAGTAAGACCACCACCCACGTTACACAGAGAGAGACAAGAGCTTAATGGACTGGTACCGAATGCATTGTTGGAGAACAAGCTCGGTGTATTGCCTGTGGAAAGAGGAACCCAAAGACCAAAGTGCGTGTCAAAAAACGATAGGACATGCTGCACTGGCACTGAATGGAAAAAACAACCGGAGATGGCTCAGTTCAGTCGATGTCTGTGGAAGACCAGACCGAAGATCAACATGCGTGTCAATGCTGCTTTACATCCGCAGAGACCACTATACGGATTATTAGGGACAGGGAACCCAGGATGGCCTCCTCGACTTTCACACACCTCCCGAGCTCTGACTGGCATTGGATGGATGGAAGGATAAGACCAGAGTGGCTTCATCCATGGGCTGCTTTATGTGTGAAGAAGAGTTTCAACCCGCAGGAGGAAGGGGCCAGTATCTGTGTGAAGACAAAATTTTAACCCGCAGGAGGAGGGGGCCAGTATCTGTGTCAAGACAGAATTTCAACCAGCAGGCTGGGGCCAGTATCTGTGTGAAGACAGAATTTCAACCCGCAGGAGGAGGGGGCGAGGGGGGCGGGGGCGGATGGGCGAAACACTTCAGCAGTTTGATTGCCCTTTTGATGAGCCGAGCGCCAACCCGAGTGTCAGTTGAGTAAAGGTAAGAGCCACGTGTCTGGGTCTCCAAGGTCCGAGCCGGCAAGAAGTCAGGGCCGTCCGCCGCCATCTGTGGGACATCTGCTGGCCCCACGCTTCACCCCCTAATCTTGCTGCTCTTTCTCAAGCCCACCCACCCCCCTTCCTCCCCCGCCCCGCTCCCTCCATCCCTGCCCCCCTTTGGCATCATAGCCGCAGCACACTTCCCGTTCTTTGTGTGTTGCATCGCCCGGCTGACAGCATTCCTCCGCATTCTAGTGACCCGCAGAGGCAGAAATCAAGGTCCCCTGCTGCTTGAGAAACCATGAACTCTATCACAGCTCCCCTTTTTCAAAGCCTGGAGGAGGTCGAGTTATACAGCC